>OZ007569.1:61826049-61926049 GCA_963931925.1 Onchidella celtica
AGACTTCTCAGTAAACAAAAAAATTATCTACGCACATCGTGTGAAATTATTTAATGTCTACAATGACGTGCAGCTCTATATAATAAAGATCTTTTGATGCGACCAGCATTAAACTGCTGACAAGAAGAACAGTTTTTCCGGGTAAGTTTGTGTGTTGTTGTAAACTTTGAAATTTGAAAGTTGGGAAATAATTTGATTAAGAAAATATTGGAAAACTAAGTTTACCATGTTTTCTCGTAGATTTCTTCACAGTGGTTTGTTTTATGTGAGTGAAATTCGTTCACCGCACGGACAGCCATAATTGCTTTGTTTCGCCTAACGCCATAAAACTTGCACTTTTTATATATGTCTTTTCCTTGTCCTCAGAAATTTCACTGTAATAAAATTGTAAATTTGTAACAAAGTCTTTCTACCGCCCCCAAGCATCACGAATGTTTATACTATTTTAGACAGTAATATTACATTAAAGTATCATGTCTTTGAAAATAATTGACTCCCCGATGCGCTAGACAGAATTCTGAAAAAAGAAATCGGACAATGGCTTTGATTCACTTGACGTCACAGCTGCGGAGTACGGCATACCGCCTACATACCATTTTGGTAACGTCGATGAAACATATCAATTGATTATTGGCTTGTTTCACTTTGACGTCACAGAAACTTGTGCTGGTACGAAATTTTGAATTTATTTCAGTCTTTCAACTGAAGCTCCTAGGCCATAATTTATGTTTCGTTTTCCTAGGGGTTTCGGTTTTTCTTTTTGCATTACAGCCAATCTTTGAGAGTGGGCGTGCTCAGCCGACGTGCCAAAAAGACAAATCTTTGGAAGTGCGTGGGCTAAGAGCCCAGACACAATGGCTTCTCTTTTGTTTCGATTTCGGCTCGCTGTCAGCAACTTTTGCCGAATGACTCCAGTCTCGTTTACCGAAATGCCGAGATGTCGAAAACCTTCACATTGCCTTTCTGAACGCGTAGTGCTTACGCTTTCGTCTTGTTTGGCTTTTCATCGGGACTGAGGCCTTTCGGCAAAACTACGGAAAGCGAGCCGAACGAGAAACGAAATCGGAGCCATTGCGTCTGGGCTCTAGGTCGTGCACTACTGGACGGCATTACAATTTTGAGTGACGTAACTGAAACAAAAATCGATAAAGACAAAACAAATTGAAGTTATGGTAATGAACATTGATACTGATGCAAGATAACAAGGGTTCCGGTCTAACAGAGATAAGTGGACATTCATATGTCAAAATTGTCAGTTAACTGGGAAGCCGTGCTGTTAGGAGAGATAATTGTTAGGTGGAGGGTGCTAATCTTCTCGCTAAATCTATGTACTTTGGAGTTTGAGCTGAACTGGGTCAAGTGGGGGCACTTTTTACTCTTGCCACAAGCAAATTAAAACAAATAATAGCAGAGAACAAAATGATCTTTGTTATCCATATGTTAATTGTTGTCTTTATTGACGTTTGCAATTAGTGACACTTCCAGGCGCTAAAGATGAGAAAAGCAATGACATCAGCAGTAACAGCAATAATAATAATACTAAAGAACTTGGGTGGGGGGGGGGGATTATAGGAGTAAGATATTATTTTCTTGCAAAGTACATACACACTGGAATTCACAACATTCAACATTTTCAGTGAAATCAAGTCCTCAGCTCAGTTTAGGCAAAAGCTCTACGAATTTGCATGGTTCGTGACCTGAACTTGTTTTTTTATTTTGTTGTCAATATTGTCAAACTGACGGATAACAGTTCCTGGTTAAAGCTATGAAAGTAAACTTTGATACTACATGTAGTTCCATCCCGAAGCCTTTGCAACATTCAAAAGAAGTGCAAACCGGCAAAAAATGTTGTTCTTAGAAGGAAACCACTGTAAAATAAGATACATGTACTTTGCTTTGAAACTTGCCTTTCTCCCCTCTATGACTCTGTACTCAGCTATGTAGCCATGCAGCCATCAGAGCCGCTTTAGCGCATAGGCATACTCAGGGGCCCCAAGGGTTTAGGGGGCCCAATGCATGGAAATTTACATTGGTTTTTGAAACAGGGGCAACCTGCAGCCTGTTGTTTTGCCCAGGGGCCCATAATGGTGTTAAGACCGGCCTGTCCACCCCCTCTCCTGTTTGTATCCGTTAATCTTCCAACGATGTAAAATCCCAGTCAAGTGTGCCCCATAATGGAAGATTAGAAATCGATGGCCCAAATGGACAGGTAAATGACAACAACGTCGACGTCTTTGTTTTGATTGTCGTTATGATGAAACTCCCGGTGTGCCCATTGGTCAGCCACTCCACAGCCTGTCTCCAGTCAAGATTTAGTTTTGACTTTAATCCGATGGCTAAGGTCGTTTAGTGCCCACATCACTCAGGGACTTTCTGGCTTAAAGTAGGTTAATGCTAGGCACTCCAGACACAACCTACCACCATAATTTTCATTTCCCCGGCGGCGGGCCATTGCTTCAAGATATACTATGATGTCCTAATTTGACCGCTTCATTGCCGGAAGTAGATGACACGATATGCCAGGATAACACAGCCTTTTGTGGCATCGATATTTCGTCTATGGTTTGCTTATTTATAAGAGTATGGTCATGAAATTTCTCATGGTGATTCTTCAAATGTGACTATTCCTAATGTTACTGGCGTATTTACTTTCAGGTTTTGTCAAAAGTATCGCTTTTCAGGTGAAAAAGATGTGACTTTTTCAAAGGTCTGAAGATTCTCCGGGTTTTGGCCGTCAAGTGTTTAGACTTCGCCAAGAATTTTTCCTGTCTAAACAGTGAATGAATGAAAGAACACCGTTGACAACTGTCGTAAACGAGCACAGATATTCTGTTTACTATACTGTGTTGTAAACGAGCACAGATATTCTGTTGGCAGTGGCTACGGTTACGGCAGCCGGTGAACACAACTCACTGTTTTTCTTTGTTCGGCATTACTCCCGTTCGTAAAGCAGCGCTTCCTCTCTTTGTATTTATCTATTGGGGTATGAGCGTAATCTGTCGTAAACGTAGCCACTGCCTATTCTGTTTACTATACTGTGTTGTAAACGAGCACAGATATTCTGTTTACTATACTGTGTTGTAAACGAGCACAGATATTCTGTTTACTATACTGTGTTGTAAACGAGCACAGATATTCTGTTTACTATACTGTGTTGTAAACGAGCACAGATATTCTGTTTACTATACTGTGTTGTAAACGAGCACAGATATTCTGTTTACTATACTGTGTTGTAAATGAGGACAGATATTCTGTTTACTATACTGTGTTGTAAATGAGGACAGATTTTCGTATCAAGCATAGTAATATCCACGAAGATATCTAAACGCCGGTTGTTGCTTTTTTTTTTTTTATAAACGCGTGTGTGGATGTCTTTAAAAAGCCAGCAGAAAGGTAAACTGAGTGAGTGTTTTCTGTATGTCTTTGTTCATCAGTTGTACACCAAAATGCTGTACCAGCAGCAATACATGTATTAGTGAACAGAAATGAAACCGAAACAAAATAATAATTAATGACATTACTCAGTGCATTACAGTCAGAAATTAACATGAGATCCAGGAGAGCAAATGATAAGTATGGAATATAATCCACGACTTTGGTTCTTGTTTGTTTTATCCCTCCATTTTCTGTGAAAAAAAAAAGGTTTAGATTTTTTAGTATACTAGATGAAGTTCCTGGCATTATCCGGGATAAGCCTGTGAACCCACTGTTCCCTCCCCCCCCCCCTCTCTCTCTCTCGCTCTCTCTCTTTGGTCTACAAAGCTTCCCATACTTTACAGCCTTACTACCGATTCCATGCGCTCCTGAGCACTACTCACTCATTTGTGATAGAGAAATTGTACGCACGGAAGTGAACGCATTATCGTTTCCGGTGAGGTGGGCTTGCGACAGGGAGCCAAAACCAAGATCATTGTGTTTTACATGTTTACGACTTTTTATGAACACAGTCGGTAGATACAAAAGCGATTGGACTGGATAAGTTGACACTTAAGAAAATTAACTTCATAATTTTTAAAACTTTTAGTTAGGCTGTAGCTTTGAGCAAAAAAAGGGCTAAAACTGTACCACAATGCATTACTACCGCCACTATTTTTTTTTAATAATGGATACTAGATGAAGTTCCCGGCATTATCCGGGCTAAACCAGTGAACCCACCGTTCCCTCTCTCTCTCTTTCTCCCTCTCTCTCTTTTGGTCTAGAAAGCTTCCCATAATTATTCTACAGTCTTACTACAGATTTCATGCACACCAGTGCGCATTCATTCCTGGTAGGGAAATTGCCCGCACCGAACTGAACACGTATTAATACATTGTTTCCGGTGCGATGGGCTTACTGTAGGGAGCCAAAACAAAGGTCATTGTATTTTACATTTTTACAACTTTTTATTTAAAAATACCCGAAACTTGAACAACACAGCCGGTCGACACAAAAGCGATTGAACTGGATTAGTTGACACTTAAGAAAATTAATTTTATAATTTTTGAAACTGTCATTTAGGCTGTAGCCTCGAACAAAAAAAAGGGCAAAATTGCACCATAATGAATTACTCCCGCCACTATTTTTTTTAATAATAAGATAGGTAATAAGAAGATAGAAAGGATATAACAAATGCACATTTTGACACGTGTTCAAAATGCCGTTGTGACACTTATCAAGCTGTCTCATCTGTCCGATTTATTCTGACTCCTTATTATAATACTAAAGCCGCAAACGTTCAACGTCGAATTTCTCAGTGGGGCAAAAAGTGGAGTTGGAACAAACAAAAACTGAGGTGGAGAATTATTAACCATGGAAATCGGTTTCACACAATAATTATTATAACAAAATACATAGTACCAGAGAGTATAGATATATAGAGAGGGTTCACTATTGGTCGATTTGCACTGCGAGACACGGGAGGCCCTGCGAAACCACTGTTA
This sequence comes from Onchidella celtica, assembly GCA_963931925.1. Lineage (NCBI taxonomy): Eukaryota > Metazoa > Mollusca > Gastropoda > Systellommatophora > Onchidiidae > Onchidella > Onchidella celtica. Next base: position 61,830,969 of record OZ007569.1, read on the forward strand.
GCATGGAGCGAAAAGTAGGTCGCTGCGGTAAACAATATTCGTTTGTGCATTTCCACGGGGCGTAGGAGCTTACAAACAGTTTTAAATAGTTTCAATCAGCCAAAAACTATGAACAAACCACAGTAAACAGATATGCACGCTATCTTTGGTGAAGAATGTCTCTTTCAATTCTTCAATTTCTTGTTTACCGCAGCGACCTAGTTTCGCGATTTGGCAGAAGTGAACCCTCTCTATACATCTATACTCTCTGATAGTACTCAACAATATTAATTACGTTAAGTTAATTCTGTAAGTAAACGAAACGAAGATCAGCATTTTTGATAAACTATCTAATCGAAAAACAAGTATTCATTTGGATAGCGAAACTGTCTTTTACAGTGTTTCGGGAACAATTTTTCCTTTTGGAAAAGAGCTCAAGGCTGATGGATCACTGAGTCAAGTTTCTTATGTCTCGGTTTAAATGTGAGATGTGAACCAAGGAGTTAAATAGTTCTTCGCATACTGGATAGACCGGAATAAGTCTGTTTTACGAGTCTGGGCGGGTTCAGACTGTCGTGAGACGGTCGGCGGAAAGAGAGATTTCTCCCACTGTGTCAAAATAGGCGCAAAACAGACTTGAATCAGTGTTCTGCCAGCCTAAGGGGTGAAACCGACCAAGGCTGGTGAGGCGCCAGACCGGTGGCTCGCCGCCCTCAAATGTTGCCACTATCACAATAGGCCTATTGCGGATATCGGCCATTTTAGCTGTCAAGACCGACGCATAACCGTGGCGATGGTAGCATTGATTTTGATCCGTTAGCTGATTTGCACGGCGAGCACTTCAGGCGTCGCGAACCAATGGGCGGCGAGCTAAGAAAAAGTTCACTACAGTAAACAATGACACGTGTGTTCACGCACATGGGAGACGTTCGGTCAATTATTCCTTCACTTCCTCTCCCTTGTTTACACGGATGGTAGGGAATCTGACCAGCTTGGACCCATCCTTTCCACCCCTGTCATAACAGTCAACCCCAATGCAACCAGCAGGCATTTTAACCGCTGGACATATCTCGAAGTTACACTTGTCAGCTGATCCACCTGCCATTTTAGGTGTCGGAAGTACAAAACAAAAACCACTCTGTGACGTCATTCGCAATGGGCCTATAGGTAGAATGTGCATATCTACCATCTTGTCTGTCCGGACCCACGCTTCACCATGGCGATGGTGGCATTGATTTTGATTCTTTAGCTGATTTGCACCGTGAGCACTAAAGGCGTCCCGAACCAATCGGCGGCGAGTTTTAAAAAAGTTCACTACTGTAAACAATGACACGTGTGTATACGCACTTGGGAGACGTTCGGTCAATTCTTTCACTTCCTTTCTCTTGTTTACACGGATGGTAGGGAATCTGACCAGCTTGGAGCCATCCTTTCCACCCCTGTCATAACAGTCAACTGCAATGCAACCAGCAGGCATTTTAACCCCTTAAACACATCTCGAAGTTACACTCATCAGCTGATCCACCGGCCATCTTGTTTGGCGGAAGTACAAAAGAAAAACTCTGTGAAGTCATGCGCATTCTACCTATATAGGCACTGTGTTCTGCTGGGTAGTGTGCAGTGCCTATTGTGTTAGTGTGAAGCAAAATTTATGGGCATCAGGCCGCCAGTTTGGCGCCTATACCGGCCTTGGTCTGTTCCACCCCTAAAACATGTGGCGTAATGCTGTAGAGTGTCAAAGACTGACGGGTTATGTCAGCTTGATCGGTTCATATTTAGGCCTACTAACTGTGGGATAAATGTCTGCAAGCGATCGAGGAATTGGGTCAAACAGGCATCTCTGGGTGATTCTCGATTCTTATTGTATTTGCTTCAGTCTTTTCGTAAGCTCCGAGAAGCTGATTTCTAATTGATTAATAACTACCTGGGCTGTTCATTGAGGGCAATCAACCAATTATTATTCGTTTTGTTCGTTCTTACAGGCGTCTCATCTAGCAGTTTATGCCTACTCAACCCGAGCACTTCATGTTCATTTGCTACTATTCGGCCTTCTCTGTCTGATTATTCTCTTCTTACGTATACAGAATGGGCATATTAAATACTGTACGCTCATGTTGTATTGATGTCTATCTTCATTATATTAAATGTTCATTTGTTACAGGAAAAATGTTTTTGTTTTTTTTCTTGCGAGATTAGCTTTTGATAACTAGCTGTGGTACACTATTGTGTAACAAAAGACATGAGTCACAACAATAAAACACAATGTTGGCCTTTGTTCCCCATACTGTATGATGAATTTTCACGAACAGAGTCAGAGAGAAAAGAATTATTTATTGTACTCATAGTTACTACTTGGCTGCACTTCCGCCACTTATATTCTCACATCTCAAGCACTAGAACAATGGATCACGAACAGTGGCCTGTGACCCCACCCCCCACCCCCGTGCCCCCAACTCTCATCCCTCTCTTTTCTTGTGTAGAATGTTTTATATAAATAAAGGTCCTTGTGACAAGATCATAAACGGTTAAACAGACACACAGGTGGCAAGATAAATATATCAACTCTACCCCCACCCCCTTTTTGTGTGTGTGTATGTGTGAAGAATGTTTTATTTAGATAAAGTTCGTTTCAGAAGATAATACGTGGGTAAACAGACATACAAATCGAAGGATACACATAGCAATTCTCACCCACCCCCCCCCCTCCTCTCCTCCTCTTTTTTTGTTTGTTTGTTTGTTTGTATGTTTGTAGAATATTTTTACCTACACAAAGGCCTTTTCAGAAAATAATAGATAGGTAAACAGACATATAGACTGAAAGATAGTTAGATCATTTTGTCTAGCCGCATACTTATACACCTGCCTACATACAATTGATAAACAGATAAATACTTGACGAATACACACTGTGAAAGCTTAAATGTAGCATCGGGGGCTACATGGGAATAAAATCAGTAATGCACCATTACGTACAGAGTAGATACACAGGTAGAGAATACACAAGGCAGAGCACCTGTACACGCATACAAAACTCACACAGTAACTGGAGAAGGCTCCAATTAGTTAACATCTTAATTCAAATTACACCGTCTTTTACGTTTCTTCGCAAAAAGTAATTGCCATTCACAGCTGTGTACTGTAATATAATTTATTACCATTTTCCTTCAAGATGAAGTCTAATCAATATTATAGACTTTGAAGCCAATGCTCTTTTGTGAATTAGCAGGTAGTTCTATGTGTGAGCACTCCGTCGCGTACTTACGTCATGATAAAATGCGATTTCTCTGTTACTTTCTGTTCATTAAGATCATGAGAATACACTGTTAGTTGTGAAGTTTTCCTTGTTATCCAGTTTAACGCATCTGTGCACCCCAAATGATTCATCAATACTAAAGCAGACAAACAGGGAGATTAGATAGATAGATAGATAGATAGATAGATAGATAGATAGATAGATAGATAGATAGATAGATAGATAGATAGATGGACGGACGGACGGACGGACGGACGGACGGACGGACAGACAGACAGACAGACAGATAGATAGATAGATAGATAGATAGATAGATAGATAGATAGATAGATAGATAGATAGATAGATAGATAGATAGATAGATAGATAGATAGATAGCTAGATAGATATCATCAGCCACTCAAAGAAAATCTATTGAAATATCCAATAAAGCTTAAATTTCGAACTGAGAGCCTTCAATAGTGAAAACAGCAGTGGGAGCTTTGACCACGGCAAATTATGTGTAATAACTAATATCATTAACTATATCTGTACACAGAAGAAATACAGTTTATTGATACAATTTACTGTGTCAATTTCAATATCAATTACAGTAGAAATCATACATTTAGGCGTGGGAGTAAAATTGTCTGAATTAACTGTCGTAACTGTTTTGTAGCCTAGTAAAAAAAAAAGTATTGCTAATTTTGTTGTGTTTGCCTTTGAATTTCGTAGCCTCGGGGGATGTGGATGCCATAGCTAAAGGTTTGTTGCATCAGTGACATCCTTTTCATATTTCTATTATATAATATCTTTATAATAGAGATGCCATAAGCTTTTATATGACAAGACTTGCATCATTGCTCTTGAGACGATTTAGCATATTATTATGACATCGCTAATTGGTGTTTAAATGCCCATGACTCTTAACGAATTGTACACTGGACTGATTCTTTTCCCCTCGGTTATTCTTGAAGAGTTTTTGCTCAAACAAGACAGAGTACTTGGAGATTAAATCTGATACTTGACATCACCTCGACACGTGCAAGCGCCGCCTGGACTTGAGTGACGTATTGAGTAAATACCACGCTTTTACACTTACCGGCCTGGTGTAGGCCACGGGCTCAGTGATGAAGAGAACATGTCAAGTTGTCGGAACCTCTGAGTTCAGCAGTGCCACGCGTCTAAAGCTGTGTGTTCATGAGTACGGAAACGGGGAAGGCAACGGAAACGTCAAAAATCCATTAAGTGGTAAAGAGAAAAAGTGTTTCCATGTGTACGGAAACATTTTTATTTGTATAACTCTTTAACTCTTTAATCCCATTTGGGAAATTTGCCTTTGTGCCATTGCAGCCCAGTTACAACTAGAGCAGGCACGTCGTCGCCACAGTGCAGCGCCGGTCGGCGGTTCTTTTTGGCGTTTCCGTTTCCGTTTCCGAACACACGGAAACACAACTTAAAGGTTATTTGAGACGTTTGCGGGGGGCACATGGTGACGAAATACGAACTTGGAGTAGATAAAAACAAGCGTATACGGCACTCCAAAAGTTCTTTCGGCGTAATTCCCTGGCTTGTTAACGAGCTTTGTTTGTGTAGTTATTGTTATTGTTTTTGTTTTGTTTGTTGGGGATTTACTTCAGTGTTCCTTTTCACAACAGGCTACATCAGAGACGACCAAAGGTTCCCGATAAGGCCGCTAAGAAGTACCATAGAAACAATCGATCATATAAGTGGTGACCGTATGTTTGAACAGGATTCCAACGTAAGACTTTCTCGCACTCTTGTCAAGTGAAGCATTGCGCTGGCATATTTTCAAGGTCCAGTTTGAACTTGAAAAATTTTTTTCAAGAAACACAGGATAGAAAGAACTGATAAATTTCGAATTTCTAAAACTACAACGAGCTGCGAGTAAATATGAACCTTTGTTTTGTGTATATTCCTCATTTTGTGGCTTTCAAAAGAAGTAAGACACCTCCTCCTCCTCCTTTTCCACCTCCTCCTCATCCACCTCCTCCCTCCCTCTTCCTCCTTTTCTTCTTCTTCTTCTCCTCCTCTTTCTGCATGTCCTCCACCACCTCCTCCTCTTTCCTCCTCCTCCTGCCAACCTCCTCCTCGACCTTCTTCTTGTTCCTCTTCCACCACCTCCCCCTCCACTTTCTCCCTTTTCCTCTTCTTCCTCTTCCTCCTCCTCCTCCTGCACAGCCCCTCCTCCACCTTCTTCTTTTTCCTCTTCCACCACCTCCCTTCCACCTCCTCCCTTCCACCTCCTCCCTTCTTCTTCTCATCCTCTTCCTCCTCCCACTTCCTCTCCTTCCCTATATGATGTTTGTTTTGGTATTTGATGCCGAGTAGAGCTTTTTAGCAAACACAACGTTTTGTTATTTTTTTTTTTTTTTCAACCGCATCACAAGTTTCTTCAATTGAGGTATTTCTTGATCTTTGACTGAACAAACTCATTTTGTACTCATCTCATGTATGAACATTTTCTTGTCTGTTTACCGCGAATCGTTGATCGTTTTTCACAAGTTATTTTTGTTTCTCTATCCGTATTCACGAATAGTAACTCCGTCACTGACCGCAGGCTATTACCTGTTCACCGAAGAAAATTAGGGATAAAAATCACTATCCACGGAAGATTAATGGATCCTACACTGTTGGCATGAAGACAATTAGAGCCTGTTTACATGACGTTTTAACTGGCCAGGCTATCCAGTAATGGTGACAAGAGAATACAAGTCTCACTGACAGAATAATAACTAGATCAACATGAAGGTACAGAGAGATGCCATGGTTTTGAAACTGAACTAAAAGTTATTGGGATCGTTGTAGCGGTAGTAGCAGAGGTGGTGGTAGTAGTAGTAGTAGTAGTAGTAGTAGTAGTAGTAGCAGTAGTATTGGAAGTGGTAGTAGAGGTGGTGGTAGTAGTAGTAGTAGTGTTAGTAGTAGTAGTAGTAGTAGTAGTAGTTGTTGTAGTAGTAGTAGTAGTAGTAGTAGTGGAGGTAGTAGCAGTAGTATTGGAAGTGGTAGTAGAGGTGGTAATAGTAGTAGTAGTAGTAGTAGTAGTAGTAGTAGCTGTGATAGTAGTAGTAGTAGTAGTAGTAGTAGAGGTAGTAGCAGTAGTATTGGAAGTGGTAGTAGAGGTGGTAATAGTAGTAGTAGTAGTAGCAGTAGTAGTAGCTGTGGTAGTAGTAGAGGTAGTTGTAATAGTAGTAGTACATGCAGTAGTAATAGTAGTACTTGTTGTTGTTGTTGTTGTATACTAGTAGTAGTAGTAGTTGTAATAGTAGTTGTAGTAGTAGTAGTAGTAGTAGTACTAGTCGTAGTGGTAAGATTAGTATAGTAGTAGTAATAACTGTGGTTGTTGCTGTTCTTGTTGTTGTTGTTGCCGTTTTTCTTCTACTTTTAATTCTCCATCATCTTCTTATTCTTTTCTGTGTGTATATATATATTGTATGTGTGTGTGTTTCTGTGTCTCTTTCTATCTGTGCACGCCCGTCTATCTGTCTATCCCTCACTCTCTCTCCTCTCTCTCTCTCTCTCTCTCTCTCATTCTCTTTCTCTCAATCCCCCCCCCCTCCCACCTTTCTCTCTCCTTTCTTCTCTCGTTTGTTCTATATCCATCATTTACCTTGGATTGACGCAGATAGCCACTTACCACGATCTAATCTGAAGCCTATGCGATAGCATGTGGAGCCCTAGAGAAGCTCTACGGATGCCAGGGGTCAGGTGAAGATGTCCTTGGCGTAGTTTGAGGACAGATCAAGTTTAATTACAAATGACTGCTTAATGCTCTCATCGATTCTGGTGGTTTGGGCGGAGGCCTTGACCGGAGTGACCAGTTCAGTTCATGTTTCTTCTCCGACGGCAGACAAGGAAGAAGAGAAATGAACGGCTAAAAACGTTCACTCTACGAAACAGTGACTACTGTCATTTGGTTTTTCATGGTAAATTATATATTTTGCCAGCTGGAAATTTCAGAGAAAGTGTAGCAAGGACAGTTCCCACTGCTGTGTTTACAGTTTTGTGACTAACGGGAACAACGTTTTCATTATCTTAACTCTTTATACACGGATCGACGACGCTGACGGCATTCCTGCGTTAGAGGTAAGCCAGACCAAGGCTGGCGTAGGCACCACACTGGCGGCTCACCGCCTAATTATTATGCATTCCACTATAACACTACTAACTGCCCACACCGCCGGGATGAGGGTTATGAGTAGTGTTATAGTGTGATCCATAATAATTAGGTGGTGAGCCACCAGTGTGGTGCCTACGCCAGCCTTGGTCTGGCTTACTCCTTAATCCCATGTTTGCGGGAGACCGCTGGCAGCGTTCACTGACGTCTATTTATCTAGACCATGGGTCACCAGACTTTCTTCACAGATGGCCGGATAACTGACAGACTTACAAGCGCGGGCCGCATAAGCAATCTGTCCATCCCGTAGCTCTAGATATCCCTGGTTTTATCAAACGAAATCAAGTACCATGGCCGAGCCGTAGTTTGGTGACCCCTGATCTAGACAAAAGTGTGGGAAATTGGGAAAAATAATCCTTGTTTAAAGAATGAACGTGTGACCAGGCGATTTCATCTAAGCAGGGACAATTGCTTAGCAGGAACTAGTTAACTGAGAGATTTGATAATGTTATTTTGGAAGCATGGCCAGTCACTTCATAGTCGTACATCGCCCATGAAATGTCATTATCAGCGAAAAATTAATGAACTGAATCCATTGAGCGTGTAATACGCTTTGTTTACCGGGCATTTCCAAGATGAACGGTGGGTCGAATGAGTACCAACCGCCTTTTCTAGCTGGGGAAGGGGGGTGGGGGTATCCAGGATGGTGGGGAACATTTTTACTGTAAGGGCTGTAACAAACTAATGCTGGTGTAAGCACTAGACCGGTGGGTCGCCGCCCATACATTTTGCTCCACTCCGTGACCCAGCGGGGTCACTGCCACTTGTGTTAGTGTGAATTATGAAGCAAAATTTATGAGCGGAGAGCCAGCGGTCTGGCGCCTACACCAGCCTTGGTCTGTTTAACCCTTAAATCACATAGCAAATTTCTCCGATAAGTGACAAGCAAACCATCTGATTTCATCTTACAGAAGATGGTCGGAGGGCAAGCATTTCACGTAAAGTTGTCAATCAAAAGTGGCTGCTAGCGACAACATTCCTTAGCTAAATGTCCCAAGTGTTTGTCAATAGATTTACCAGCATTCCCTTACATTTTTGCCCCAGGCACTAGTGATACAATTTTTCACATTATATTCTTCTTTAAGTTTTTGTGGATGAAATCATTGAGAGTATTCTGAGTTATTTGTATAAAGTTTGGGTACAGGAAAATCACCGCATTTCCCCCTTTCACCTTTTATTTTCACCCAGTTTCTTTCCAGAATTGACAAAGCTTACTCTATTATCTGTCATAATTATGTAGAGATTGATTGAATAGCTGTTTGGTGGAGCCTCTGTCAGAGCAGTCTTAACGCATGGATACACCGAGCAGTTGCCCAGTGGCCCATGGGATTTAAGGGACCCAATGCATGCAAATCTACATAGTTGCGTAGGGGGCGGCCTGCAGCCTATTGCTTTGCCCGGGAGCCCGTAATGATGTTAAGACGACCCTGGCCTCTATTTCTAACCGAAATCGCCAACCCAAAGGCACAGTGAGGGTTCAGAGCGTGCAGCTGGATGTGCAGATCTATTTTGACTGCTACACACACAGCTGATGATTGTAATTTAGCTCGTGCTTCGAAAGCATAAAAATATAACGCATGTCCTGTTGCTGTCATCACTCAGCATGAGACGTCGAGTATAATGATATTAATTTTGTATACATTTTTTCCTGATCTAAGAATAAAAAACGTACCGTCTAAATAGCTGCACAGCCAACCAAATATATGATATCAAGGACAAACAGATAGCCTGGTAAATAGGTAGATGGACAGACGATAGACAAATAGACCGATAGATAGATAGATAGATAGATAGATAGATAAATAGATAGATAGATAGATAGATAGATAGATAGATAGATAGATAGATAGATAGATAGATAGGTAGATAGATAGATAGATAGATAGATAGATAGATAGATAGATAGATAGATAGATAGATAGATAGATAGATAGATAGATAGATAGATAGATAGATAGATAGATAGATAGATAGATAGATAGATAGATTTCCCCCAAAGTTACATGCAAATGCACCTGGCAAATAATGTCAAAACTGGAGAGAGATTCCCATGCCAATTACAGTGACTGGCAAATCGATCTCCCTGGTGGAGTATTTCAATTTTACACAATACATGTAATATGCTTCTGGAAGTTCTTGAATTCACTCTTTCGTAGAGAACAAAACAAAAAACAAACAAACAAACGAACAAAACCACGAGCCAATACTCTCCCTTACTCTCTCTCCCTGGAAGACCATTTCTGTGTCTGACTGCCTGCCACAGTGGTCCCGTGATTGGAGAGCATGGCTAGGATGCGAGAGACTTCAGGTTTGAACACCGTTCAGCTCAGTTTGGCTAACATCTCGCCCAAGCTTCATCTCTGACATGTCTTCCTTGTTCTGAAAAGTGGCCGAAACGAAAAACAAACTAAAACGATTGCCGCAATTTATGCAGATATGAGCGAAGTGGCCGAAATGAGAAATGAACGAACTGACGGATAAGCCCATGATGCTGCTGCGTCGTGCAGGGATATTTAGTTAAACGGCAGTTTGCATATTTATTCTGCCACATTAACTCTATGTGGCTGTGAGCTCCGTTCATATCACTGTTCTGATTTCATCACGTCGTGAACATTGCAGCTTTGCTTGGGAATGCAGGTGCTGGGGATCTCCGCCAACTGAGTCATATGGCAGGTTTTCATTGGAGTGTCACGTGGTAAACTATCGTAACTCAGGTTGTACAATTTTTTTCAGGCGAAGCAAAACAATTTTTATCATGACGTGAGTGAGCTCACACATGGAACTACCTGCTACTGCACAAAAACGCATTTGTTTGAAAGTCTACAATATTGATTAGGCTTCATCTTGAAAGGAAACGGTAATAAATTATATAACAGTATACAGCTGTGAATGATCATTGGTTTTTCCAACGAAACATTAAAGACGATATAACTTGAATTAACCTTCTGTGTCAGACTTAATAGTTACGATATAAAAAAAAAGAAGTTATTTAACACTTTAGTTTTCAGAACTGAACCCTCGCCTTATAACACAATCTGCAGGTTGTCACTCGGCCAGCAGCTCTTCGGAAATCCGTGACTTACGATTGACGTCAAGTTTGCACATAGGAATGACATCGTTCCTACGTAGATTCGTTGGTTACGACATCGCGTTGACGTCGGTTTGATGTAGGGAACCAGCCCTCACATTTACTGTAATAATACCAATCTTATGGAAATCTACGACGGAATGACGTAGGGTTGCTGCTGGACAAGGGCTACACACATGCCAAATAATTTAATGTTTTAAACACGTCGACTGGCGATAAGTTACCAAGCAGCCCTGGGCCTGTCAAAAGTGCCGGGGTTAATGGTTTTTTCGACAGTTTCTCACAATGTTCATACCATCGCGGCCATCTGTTATTGGACCACTGGCAGAATCTGAGCAACTGTATACCCCAAGCCCATTTCCACTGTTGGAAATACAAGACATGGCTGTTTCTGTGCTTGTTGGAGACTCGAACAGTTACATGCCGTCACGGTTCTACGCTTATGGTGAATGTCATTTGTGGCACTTTTGAGATATTACGTAAGACAGAACTGTTTCTTTTCCTGTCCATTTGGTGATTGATGCCATTATGATTATTTTGGAGTACATGTATTATATTTTCTTGTGGACACAAATCCTTCTCTGTATTATCTGATAGCCATCAAACTCAGGCATGCAGTGAACCCCCAATAGCCCTTCGGCATGTCTGACATAATATGTCATTATCGTAGAGCAGTGACGATTTGCTGTATGTATTTAAATGTTTAACTTGATATAGACAGCAAAGACCGAAGAACGTGGTCGACCGAGTGCATTTTTTTTTTAATCAAATATTTTCAGAATAGGTCACAGACGTATGTTTCTTTAGTGTGGTTATTAAAAGGACTCCGGGGGGTTTTTGCCATATCATTGTACGGGACATTTTGCCGATTTTGAAGTTTATTGTCATGAAAGTGGTTCTCTCACTCCTAATTTCATTATAGTGTACAAGTGTCATTCGAACCGGTTAAAAACTACTCGAGATGTGTGTTTGTGATGTAATGTTGTATGCGTTTTGGCCCTGATTTTACACAACACTCCAAACTTTCAATCCTCTTTTTCTCGAAAAGACAAACATGGACATACAACAATGACAATGCGGAAAATACCCGCTGAGCTGAACTGAACTGAACTGTGGCCGGGGTGAAATCAAAACAAACAAACAAAAACAAAAAATCGACAGTCTGTGATCACAGGACTTTGCTTGACGGATTAGTTTGATAACGGCCAATGATAAACTTGAACTGAACAAAACCGAACTGAACTCCTGTATGAGTTGAAGAGATACCAAAGACCCACAGTCTGTGATCACAGGACGTTGCTCCACGGATTAGTTTGATAATGTTGATTGATCTCACCATTTGTTTGCTTGGAGAAAGGAAATCGATACGCTGCTGAGAGACGGGATTAACCCTACCAAGTACCGAGAGATAATTCAAAACATTTCTCAATGTTTTTGGTTTCCCTGAATACTATGAGTCATTGCGCCGGTGCCATCCTGTTTAAGAATAGAATGATATTCAGTCATTTGTAGACTGAATGGAAACTGGTATCGTTGTCTATGGATGATATCACTGCTTTATTAACAGCGTGCTAAAGAAGCCGCTCGTATACTCTACTTGCTAGTACAAGACTGTGTTATTAAGTCATCTCCGAACTCCCACCTATTTTGTTGTTCTCTCTCTCTCTCTCTCTCCCCTCATTTTGTTTTTCATCCCACTCTCTCTCTCATTCTATATCGCCCATTCTCCTTCTCCCTCCTCCTCCCTTCTCTCTCCTTCTCACCCCCTCTCTCTCATCTCTCTCTTTCTCCCTTCCACTCCGTTCCTTCTCTCTCTCCCCCCCCCCCCTTCTCATTTTCTCTCTCTCCATTACTTAACGCTATTATTTTAACCCGTTCAGTACTGAAACAGCACTGCTGTTAACTATTCACTGCTCCGCCAGAATGAGGTTTTGTTTTTCCATTACTAGCTTTTAAATACAGATCAATAGCCTGATTTAGATTCCTATTCAACATTTAAGGTGAATGAAATAAGTGGATTTCAATAATAAATTGGATTTAAGAAAATCTAGCTTTCACAGCGCCAGTAGTCAAAGGGTTAATCACTGAGTTTCAGATCACTGTGCCCTATTCCGCCATTACCCAAACCCACAAATGCCCTATTGTGTGGGACCTGTGATAATATACAGATTCTGTGCAGCACCACGAATTCAATTCTTTATGTGCCATTCACTCACACTAATAATACCAGGCAGCAATCTTGGCCCAATCTTACAGTCTGTCAAAACATGAAAATCTTATTTATGAACTTGAACAATGCTGCAGCTGTGCTCTTGACATGTTGCATGTCTCCTGACCTGTCAGATTCCACAGCTAAATAGCAACTGTATGACTTGAACGCAGTGCTCTTGACGCACTCATGTTTATTAATGGGAGTAGTTTAGAACGGAATAACTGGATTTTCCAGACATTCGTTTTCCCGCCTACGATATTGTTTATCCCCTCTGCAGTTCGGCACCATTGCTACCACCGTCTCCACTTCCAATCTACTACATCATCGCTTCGAAAATGACACCATTAATGGAATGCCATTTTCTGGGACATAAGCACGTATAGTAATGAATAGATAATGACAACGAGTGAGCCAGAAGGAAAAACAATAACCGATAACTAAAATGAAATAAATAATAACAACTTATTTGCTATAATGGAGTTGGAGGATGAGCATATAAGAACCTAAAACTCTGATGGCGTGACTAAAAATTGAAGAGATTAGTTCAGAACGAAGTTAAATCTCATTTTGCTTAAGAAAAAACTGAACTGCGCATATCAGGGGGAACCTGGGTGAAAAGGAATATCGTCTGATAGTAAGATCATCTTTCTATCGTTAACCAGTGCTGAGAAAGTTTGATTTGAAAGTAGGTCACACGCATGCAAGAAGAAGGTCGAGTTCAAAGATTTATTTTTTTTTCATTTTTTTTTTCTCGAAATGACTCAAATGTGACTTAGCTCTGACCTTGAACTAATTTCTTCAATTATGAAATTTTGTGTAATACCTCAGCCTTTGACGACACACGTGGACAAAAAAAAAAAATAATAATTTGTTGTACTTCTACCACCGGTAGGGTAACTTAAGATACTCAACAATGCACCTGATGACCTCGTTATCCAATAGTAAACAAAACGATTATGGTGCGTTGAGTTGCTGGTCTGATAAAGACCTTTCATAAAATCAATATGTAGCTCTTGCAATTGTGGGATGCATAACAAACCACTTCAATATGCTCACGAAACACTTCCTTCTACTGTCTCCGAGGATTAATTTATTTGCTCGGCTCTTAATTATTGCCAACGATTTGCAATGACCTGACCTTATCTCAGTACGTGTTGGACCTTGGAAGGATTCCGACAGCCCTGGCAACGCGATCGCCATGAGCGTATGACTGGATCTATCGTGCGACTGCTGTCATCTCACCAGCCGAGGAAGCAATTACTCCTACGAATGTGTGCTAATAGTCAATGGAAGGTTCATACTTCGGTCACCGGACTAAGTCAACAATTAAGGACTTTTTGTTGTGCACATAGTGGACACCATTGCCGTTTCGTTGCGGTCAGTAAACAATACCCGTTCTTTACATTCCAAGATTAAAGCAATTCATTTAAGTGAAATGAGTTTGGTTAAACTTTAATTTGAAAGGTTCTTCATAACAGGGGTTAGGCCACTGTCTAGTGAGAGAGCAGGAGATGACAGCAGGGCAGTCAAATGCTGTTGAAGCGCAGGGATGTCTATTGTAAAATGTAACCTGAATAAACCTTACTCTTGTTTGTCTTCATCACCGTGGTCTTACATTCTGCTTAATTCTTCATCTTAACCGTCTCTTGTACTCCCTACTCATCGTTTCTTGTTTTATTCTTCTGCATATGCCTTACATTCTGTCTTACCGCCTTTCTTTCTCTTCTTCGCTGTCCTCCTGTGATTGAATTCTGAACAGTATCATTCTTTGTAATATGAAATCTATCTTAGCTTGGGCCACCAACTTGTGTGTTTTTATACGCCACCCATGAGAAAGGGATGGAGCAGGCGGGTGATAAGTTTTAAGCTTAAGCTTGTACGACATTGACAAATGGTGTGTATCCAACATTTCCAGGTCGCTGTCTTGGAAAGGGCATTTATATACTGTTTATATTCAGTTTGCACCAGATTTATGAGAAGATAATGGGATAATGGTCTTTACAGAATATCTTATTGTATGCCCTCTGTGAGTTGGTGAAAAGAGGAATTTGTCAGGTGCAAATAACTTGTACCTTAAAATTAGTGAAGATTTTCTAATTCCTTCCGTTAGGGAACCAAACTCCGTTCTATCGCTTTCCTGAGCTTTGTCAACAAGAACACGGTTTCGTGATGTGAAGTTAGTTCCAGACACCGGATATATTATGACATTAAGTTGACACTATTTGATTCTCGGAACCAAATGTGGCTGTACAACTCGTAGTTTTTCTGCAGATCATTTTAGTGGGAATTTTAAACTCTTCATTCTTCTATTTTGTGTTTCTTTGTGTCTTTTATAGGACACTTGATGGCACGTTGGTTCGTGAGATTGATTCTGATTGGCGCAAAATGTGAGATTTTATTTCAGTCGTCTGGCCCCAGGCCATGAAACGAATTGAAAGCGTGGCAGGCTGAGAGAGTGATACTGCTCCTGCTGCACATTAAATTATACTGACAACATTAATATAGTTTAATGGTGCCACTTTTCTAACCGTAATGCAGTTTTCCAAGCAGCGGAAACTGCTGCGTCCAGTTCAGCGGTGCTGATGAATGGAATATCCTCTAAATAGAATGACGAAGTAGGAAAGTTTGCTTATCGGACGCACAGGCTGTAGCAAATTGATGTTTAAGTGCAAACTACAGAGAGATTTACCAAAAAAAAAAAAGAAAAATCTGCCAGTATTATCTAACTTCTGAACTGGGATACCAATAGTAGCATACGCTATGTAATTTTGTCTTCTAGTTAATGATAGAAACAAATGTATGACAATTACACGGCTTGCGCGTCAATATTGTTATTAAGCCAGCTGGATATTTTCTTGTCTGACAAACAGTGGCTTATCATAGGTTGTCCCTTGTGTGTGAACTACAGCTCTTTCCCCCTTTTAAGCTAGGTTTTCGCGGGTAGGGAAATGGAAGCCTGCAACGGGAATATAAAAAACGGAGCAAGTAGTGAAATAGAAATAGTGAAACGCCGTTTCCGTACACAAGGGAACACTCTTTCTTTTTACTATGTGGTGGATTTTTGCCGTTCCGTTGCCGTCTCCGCTTCCGTACACATGAAAACGCATCTTTACCGTGTCTTTACTAGTCGTCCGTATTCATGTTAAAAAGTAAGTTCCGTCTGCAGGTTAGAATTATTTTTGCTGTTCGGAGTAATTCAAGACACGACTGATGCAAGTGTTTTTTCATCTGTCTCGGCTCAGTTAACCATTATGTAGTTTCCATTTAAATTTGAGTATCTGAATCAACGACTTGCCCGTTTCCTATATGACATGGTATTAAGGGGAAACTTTCCACGAGAGGGAAAGAATATCTACTTAGCCTGTTTCTGTTGCCTTTCGCTATAATTATATATCCTAACGTTCCACCCACGATGAAAGTTGCAAAGTGTTTAAGTTACACACACCTTAACTTTTTTCTCATCGATTGATAGTCCCCTTCCCTCCTACAGGCTGTCATATGAAATTTGATACTTTTTGCTTACTGGAAAATAACATTAAACAAAGCTTCAAACTTAATGAAGACGCAAGAAACAAAACATCACATAAAAAGAAACAATTTGACCACAAAAAAAAAAACAAAAAACAGAGAGAGAAAAATAAATTCATGTAATTATATTTGTCACTCACTAATGATATTTCATTTTCATGTCATGCATTCTTATTGAATTTAATTAGTAATTATTAAAACGAAGCAACCCGAATGCCAGACCCACTATTTACTAATTTTTTATGACGCCAAATAACAAGGGACATAATTATGCAAATGATTAGAATTAAGTGCCCTATTATTTTCTGGGAAACATCTGGGGCTTCGGAATGTTTTGCGTGGCCATGGTGACAAGAGGATAATGAACAACAACAACAACAACAAAGATTTTATCAAGGTATGTTTTGAAACAAGGAGGCGGTTCAGCTTAGAATAATTGCAATGAACATTTCTTTAGGGGTGAGGATGGAGTGTGGAGTCTGAAGTTTATTTTCCTTCTCTGTAAGAGGCTTATTAATACATGTATCTAAATTCATTCTGTCGTAACGAAGGCTCTTTCATAAAATAACTGAAAACATGATAGAGTTCATGCCAGAGCTGCCTAGTTTAAATGTATTGTTCAACGCAGATATGACCAATAGTAACTGGTATGTAATGTAATAAGAACAACATATGGTACTTTATCATTTTATATCTGCTTAGCACGCAACAGGGAAAAGAACACTTTCATTTTAATGCAAGTGTAGGCCTAATAGGGAGGCAAACCAAACGTACTTAAGGAGGTATTGCAAAATGCTTCAATATACTGGGGCTAGTATTTTAGTTTTGATAACTGGACACCCTCTTTGGAAAAATAAGTAGCGCAAAATACATCACAGACTCGAAGATAATGGAACGTGCGCCTAATTTTATCCTTTCTTTTCCCATCCTAGTTTTTCAATGTCTTTCCTTGTCAAATTTCCTTAAGTTTTTAATCTTTTGCATTGGACTTCTTTGCCCTAACGTCTGTTAATAATAATAATAATGTATAGCATTTATATAGCGCATATCCATTTAAAATGCTCTATGCGCTTTACAGAAACAACATGTCAACCACAGAGCAGAATGGAGCTGCCTGCGAAGCGCTCAACACACTGCACTGCTTCTTTCTCTCTCCCTGTCTCGCTCACTCTCTCTCTCTATCTCAGAGCAAATTGTAACGCAGCCTGTTAGGCGCAGTTCACAACTCGCAACAGTTCACAACTCACAGCAGTTCACAACTCACATCAGTTCACACAACACACAACTCAAAATAATATTTGAATATTTATTAATAACAATATATATATGATTTTGTTGTTGCTGGTTTGGGGGGGGGGGGGGGTGATATGGATAAATTTTTAATCTCTTAATTTCCATTGTCAATTTTGCCCGGGAAGCGGCCTTTCGGCCTGCTCTTTACGATTTCCAACTGCCAAGGTATCTTTAACGTGCGCAACGTGCACACGGGCCCTCCGAATTTTTTCGTCCTTATCCGAGAAGACTAGGTACTCGATCCTACCCCCCAATAGGACCAGGGACTTGAAAATATGAGAAAAATCCAATTTCCAACATGCCTGCACTGCCCGGGTTTAGAACCCGGGACCCTTGGCATGAGAGGCGAGCACCTTGCCTCTAGACCACCTTGTCCCTGTTAGGCATCTTTTGTCTTTTTTTACTCACTGCAAGAACGATTGGCCAGCGGGAAGGCCCGGTGATTTAGAGCTCTTGATGTTTGTATTAGATGTCTCAGGTTCAAATCTCACTCCGGGTGGGGGTGGGGGCAGCCGAGCTAATATCTAGTGGTGCTTTTATATCAACCCACGCCTCGTCTCTGTGATACAATCTCACTGTGCACTGAAAAGTAATAATGGAAAACAAGAAAAAAAAAAAAATACGGAACATCACTCCCAACCGAATAAGAAAGCAGAGTTCTCTCCCCGGGGGTATGATTTTTCCCCCCAGGGTTTGATCAGCGAATGAGATGTGGGTGGTCTGCTATAGTTGCACCACATGTGACAGCCCCAGGCTGCCTCCGGCTTTGCTTTAAAGATCATTCGTTTTGTTCTATGTGCAAAAGAACAGCATCACGATGAACACAGGCATCGCTTCCAATTTCTCTCCAGGTGTACATGATACAAATGGTTGTTTATTTTAACTAAATAACTGAGTAACACAGTTTGCAGCAATAAATAATCCTCGAAGTTCAGATTTCCCATTAACATTCATTTAAGCAATTTGTATTTGTTATATGGCGCCGATTTTTTTTTTTTTAAGCTTTATTCAATTAACATCTGAGGTCAATAAGTCAGCTGCGAGCTAGAAGTTGTTTTTTGTGTGTATGTGTGTGTGTGTGTGTGAAATCGAAGTTTCTAGACAGGTAGAACGAGGTAATGGACACCAGGCTCTGGAACATTCTTAGTGTGATTGAAACATAAGCTTTGGAAACCTGAAATGTGAGAAATATGAATGATATCTGTTATTGATCTTTTTTTCCCCTCGACTGTGGGAATACAAACAATATTTGTAGAATGGGTTCTGCATTCCTAACAAGATGACAAAGACTTCACACATTATACACCATTATATTACATAGTCCTAAAGAATTATTTAAGTACAGTTGTGCCAAGAATGATGAAAAGTATGTTTCTATTGTAGCCCTTTTTTGGTTTGTTTGTTATTTACCGGTCTTTTTCCCTGCAGTTCGTACCTCCGTCATAATTTTTTTCCCAGCTGTAACAGATAAGTGATTATTATGATATTTTTTCCTTGTAAGCACTCACATTTTCCATAGTTCGCATATCCGTCATCATTTTTTTAGATTGTGGTGTACTAAGATGGCGGCCGTACTATTTTTGAATTTTTTTTTTTTTTTATGAGTAGGGTCAGGAATAAGCTCGGGTTTGGGGTAACGGATAGGATTGGGTATTGGTTATCACAGCATTACAATTTGAAAGCTTCCTTATTAAGATGACTAACTTGGATAAAAAGCATACTGATAGTCTGCGATGATATACCTGGCGAAAATAAGAATTAATCAGAATTACAATGGCTGCCCTGTCAGAATAACCCTTTCCAATGACAATTCTAAACGTTCATTTGACCACTGTTGATTTCTGATACCTCACAGTTTCGCAAGACTTAAAGGTCAGCAAAATCCAATTGTGGCCACGAGACTATCCAAAATATTGTTGTGCTTGAAAGCTGTTGAATAGTTAGGTTATGAAGTTATTCGAGCATGCACCTCAACACATATTTGGCAGATCCAAAGTGAACAATAGCGATTGTTATATAAACAGAAACATTGTTAAACTTATCAAGATATTTCAACATGTATTTCTACTCACTCCTACATTATCTGATAGATCCATTGTAAATAGTAATGGTTTTTATTTACAGAAATATTTTCAAACTTGAGAAAAAATGTTTCAACATATCTTTTTCTCTTGTTTTAAGGCCAATGGGATGTGCAAATTCCACAGGTTGGTTTTCTCTATAGTTGGAAGTGTATTGGCAAACAGACAGGGAACCTTTCAAGCAATTTGTTTTTTTTTTGTGAGCTGTAGCGGTTTTTGTCTTCCTCTGATGCTGAAACTTAATCTGAGACAACGGGTGATTGCATTTATCTTGCATTTTGTGCAAACAAAGATACCTGGCTAGAGAAACAACCTGAATTACTTGCAGGTTAGCTCTGACTGCAGTTCCTTTGTACAATGTTTCACCCCTTCTCGTTGTTGATAGCACCCATGTGTTTTAATGGAAACAGGACATTCCTGGCAGAAAAACATGATACATCTTGATCCATGCTTGACTTCCAATTTGCTCTCTCTCTCTCTCTCTCTCTCTCTCTCTCTCTCTCTCTCTCTCTCTCTCTCTCTCTCTCTCTCTCTCTCTCTCTCTCTTCTCTCATACACATACATTTCAAATTATATTTTATTTTCAGCTATTCCCTGCGAGGAATTATCGTCATACTCTTGCAAGTGTCTGGTATTTCCCGAGTTATCGTTTTAATTCTCACCTGTGAAAATATTGGAAATGCCGCCTTTGTTTTCTTTATTTCAGTGGAATTGAATAAATTTCAGAACAGGGGTGTACTTCTATGGTCAGACAGCCGAGTCGAAAAATGTCAATGGTTTAAAGTATGATTATACGTTAGAAAGACTTTACTATATTATACTTTTTTTTTAGAAGTATTTTATTGAAGTTTACGCATAAGTCGTCCTATTTATGAATTCGAAAATGTGTTCGTGCTATGTGAAATAGCTTGCTTTCTATTGTAGACTTTAGTATTTTAATAAATCAAGGAATATAATTATTGTGTGTATCCGAATTCACATTTGTTTTTTTTTTCAATTCAATTGAAGGAAAAGGTAAGTGTTGATGGTTCACTTTGATGTCTGTTTTACATTTGGAATTACGCGTACAAAATCGTGAGCTGGTCGTCTAAGCGCACACCTAACCATAGCTAATCAGTGTACAACTTAATAATATAGGGTCGAATTTTTATAATTCTTACTATACAGCCTTTAAGTAAGAGTTTTCCTTCATGTGTAAGTCAAAGACAGTGCCGGATTTACCATTAGGCTAGGCAGGCTGAAGCCTAGGTCTCAAAATCTAAGGGGAGGGTTCGGTAGGGGCGTGGGGGTGGGGGGGGGGGGGAGAGCTAGCCACCTCAGGCCAAACTGCATATTTTGTGACACGCGTAACCTTTTCTTACATATGATAGTACAATGTACTGTAGTTTCTGAACAAATCTTCTGTAATTTTCCTAGCTTATGTCTTTCCGAGAAGGAATTGTGGAGGGCGAAATTTTAAACAACCGTCGTCATCATTGGCGTTACTTTTAAAACACTTCCATCTTCCTCTAGTCGTAAAGGTGGGTAGCTGGGAGGGGCCTCAGTGCTAGAATACCCTAGGGCCTCTGTTCTTCTAAATCCGGCCCTGGTCAAAGATTCATTGTTTTACTCACTTGACCTACAAGTCGTTTGTGGTATGTATCTATTGTTATTCATCCATCGCTCATTCAAACCTTACCGACCTCATTCCTGTCTATCTGTGCCATCTCCGGTTGCAAGCAAGAAACAGAATTTAACCTTTAGGACGAACACGATGTGAAATTCCGCTAAAATGTCATGGGTGAGCCAAAATTCCCCCCCCCCCCCCCATCAGTATCAGTTTCTGAATCACCATTCTGACAGAAATAAAATTAAACTTTGACGAAGTAATAAGGTTTGAAAAAACTATTGCATTATCAGAATCATATTGATGTCCAAAGCGAAGTCGAATTACAAAAAAGATCTTTATGGCTCAAAAAGGCAGAATAAAGAAGTGGACGGTGGTATGAGAACTGAAGTGAGACGGTGGTATGAGAACTGAAGTGAGACGGTGGTATGAGAACTGAAGTGAGACGGTGGTATGAGAACTGAAGTGAGACGGTGGTATGAGAACTGAAGTGAGACGGTGGTATGAGAACTGAAGTGAGACGGTGGTATGAGAACTGAAGTGAGACGGTGGTATGAGAACTGAAGTGAGACGGTGGTATGAGAACTGAAGTGAGACGGTGGTATGAGAACTGAAGTGAGACGGTGGTATGAGAACTGAAGTGAGACGGTGGTATGAGAACTGAAGTGAGACGGTGGTATGAGAACTGAAGTGAGACGGTGGTATGAGAACTGAAGTGAGACGGTGGTATGAGAACTGAAGTGCTGCAACTGAGGGTAGCGTGGAAATTAAGCGTAACTTACTTTTCACAAGGTATCCAGGAGGGACGAGAAACTGAATGAGTTTCTTTATGAGATAGTTCGTGGCTACAATATTTAAACAAAAAACAATAACAAACAAATTAACCCTTAATTTTCAGAATTTAACCTTGAACTTTTAACACGTCCTGCGGGCTGTCAAGCGCTACACGCATGCCAAGTATCTCAAAAAAAAAAAAAAAAAGTCGAGTTATGAGAACTTATCACGTGGCCCTAAAGATACACGTTAGCCTTGTATAGTATGGCTATTGCCATTTTAAATCTAACCCATTTCTCCGTTTCCTTCAGCTTTCCGGTGCACGGAAATGATTTATGGATTTGGTTCACTGTAAAAAATTAAGAATATCCCTATTTTTCATTCCTTATTGCGAAACTCAGTTAATTTAATCATTACGTTCTGCAGAAAAATTATCCTGATTTCCCAAGAGATTATCAAACACAGATATCGCCGGCTTTGATATGACCCAAGTTCTGTAGCAGTAACGGTGCACTGAGAGCATTTCATTCCATGCAACTTGCCGTACTAACCTTTTTCATGTTAACCTTCAAAAGATAAACTTGCATTCACGGTTCGTATAGCACCAAGTACATTTGTTTTCATGGGGCAGTGAAGAGCCACGGCACTTGTCATTTCATATTACTGTATTTCGTTTTGTTCAAGCCATATCCTGGCTACAGTGCCAGAGTTTCCATAAGCTATAAAATTATGTTCGTGGGTCAGCCGTACTCGTTCGTTTATCACATCTCCTACCATGAATTTTTTATGCGATTGTTATTCACTCCTTTTATTCACTCCTTTGCTTTCTCTCCATCCTTCAGTTAGGAATTGTACGATTTGACACTGTTTTTCGCTTCCAAATTCTACTGCCCCATTATTATAGAAAGGGTCTTTCGCAATCTTAGTTCTTGTTTGTTCCAAATCCACTTTTTGCATAACTGAGAATGGAAAATAAGGGAAAAAATTATGCCCTAGGCCTAAATATTGCCATCCACGGATGCATGGAGGTAGTTGGAAAACCAGCCTCTGCAGGCGGATGCAATATCTGACAGAGAAACGTTGATAAATTGCTAATTGGCAGAAAATATCATTTCGTATCAGGATTTTCTTACCTCGAGGTCATCAAACAGGGAGAATGTGAAAGTGGGAATGAGAAAGGTTCTTCCTTTCGAAGAAGGGGTATGGTGAAGGAGGGGGGAGGAGACGGGGGAGGGGGGGGGGAAGAAGAAGAATGGGAGGGAGAGAAACACTGTAACAGAAACCCAGTTTTGTTGATGTCACATCA
Source organism: Onchidella celtica (assembly GCA_963931925.1). NCBI lineage: Eukaryota > Metazoa > Mollusca > Gastropoda > Systellommatophora > Onchidiidae > Onchidella > Onchidella celtica. Next base: position 61,854,263 of record OZ007569.1, read on the forward strand.
ACTTCTTTATACGGAAACCTAGGAGCAAGTACACGTAGAATTCATATACTTTCAGATATTATTTGTTTTGAATTCCAAAGTGAAACTGTTCAGTTCAAGTGTGAACGACCATACGAAAAAAGTGAAAACTTCGATGATTATAGAGTTTGTATGTGTGTAGCTGGCAAGAGTGTCACTGGAGTTACTGGTTGCTTCTTCTTCTCATGTTGTTTTGTATTGAACCAAACTTTATTCATTGTCCACTGCAACTGCGTGCCTGTCTCCGCGTGTCTTTGCATGAGATCAGCACAGATAAACAGATCAGACAGTGAAGGCCAAAATTCCTATTACCAGATTTACCCTGTTGGTTCCAAGGACACTCACACAGACATTATAAGAAAAGGTGATAAAAAAAAAACTGAGCAACTTTATCTCACTCACACTAATAGGCTTTCTGTGACGTGTGTGGTTTGTTTTTCCCCCAGCAAAACAAATGAACATTTTATAAATAAAATTTCAAAAAAAGGGAGACGGAACGAAATGAACAGCTGTTGAGCTCACCAATAATTTTCTGGTAAGACAGAGTGTTATTGCCCATACTTTTGTCAGCAAAGATCCCTCCCCCTCCCCTCCCTAAAATAACAAATGAGCTCAAAATCGATTGTTCGGAATACCCGTTTTTTTTTTTTTTAAAGGCTTTCCATCTGAAGTGTCTCCCTGTACAGCAACAGTAATACGTGATGTTTTTTTTTTTTTTTCATTTCCTTTTTTTTTTGTAGTGCCATTCTTAACGGCGGGGATCATTTTTTTAAACCTCGTTTTACATTCTGCGCTTCCGTGGAGCATTTACAACTTAATGGAGAGTGGGGCTAATTTTATTGTTATTGTTGTTGTTATGTTATGTTATGTTATGTTATGTTATGTTATGTTATGTTATGTTATGTTATGTTATGTTATGTTATGTTGTTGTTGTTTTTGTGTTTACTCTGAGAACCACCGTTTAAAGGGAAAAGTAGTTACGTGACGTTTCACACAAGTGGAAGTCTCAGCGATCAGCTGCACAGAGAGGAAGCGTGGAATGTCTTCCTTTGGCAGTGTCATCCGATGAAAACTGTAGTGAACTGATGTGCACCTTGAAGGCCTTCATGCCATGTGCAGACACGAAAATCTCTTTAATTCTCTTGAGATCACCAAGAACAAAAAGGAGCGAAGTCTTTCGTGAAACAGAAAGCACACGAAATCCTTTGCACTGAATCTCAGACTAGAAATGATGGACTCGTCACCCTTCACGAACTATGAAAATGCATTTCACTAGTCAAGCCATTCGACGGGAACCATGCAGTCTCGAGTGTTGCGCGTATCGCAGTTAGTTCAAAACTTTAGAATAAAAAAAAAAAATCTATGACAAAGCCGGTTATTGGGTAGAATCGAATGTCGGGCTATCTCGAATAATTATTTCGAATCTGGAATTTTTTATGTTCGATTTGCTGCGATAAAAAAAATGATTTCTCAATTGTCAGCCGCCCCTCTTCCGATCCTCCACTACCAAAAGAAATGACCGTTTTCGAATTCCATCCTCACTGAGATCATAGAGGCCATGGGAACTGACGCCCGGCTTATTAGCGACGAACCTGCGTTGTGGACTCCCAAGGAGCAGGTGTGCAAAACAGAGGACATTTTTTTTCGATATGAAGACATAAACAAGCGTGTTTTTTTTTTTTTATTTCATTCATCATATCCTTTGTTTGGTTAATCAATTGCCGCTATTACTTTCATCTAATTAAAATGACTGGAAACATGTCATGGATTCTCACGAATTACCGAGCTCTATCGAACTAATGAGACCCTGGAGCAAGGCGTAAGATAAGACCACGGCAATAATGAGCCTGCAGATCTCATTTATTCCTCCTCACGTCATTTGTTTTGATAATATGAGATGGTTTAATAATGAAGGGGCATGTGTGTGAAATCATATCAATTATTAATGATGTTGACTGTTAGCATTTGAAGACACAAGAATAAAGGCGATTTTCATTAGTTAAATCTCCTTGATCATGCGTTTTGAAGTGTTTCCCATGGCATGAATTTAAATGAAGCACATGACATCGCTGGCTTTGTCACGAAACGGCACACGTCATGTATCCTCACAACTGCAAATGACAACTCTTACTTGCTCTGAAATTCTTCAAGCGATTCTATTTTTTGCTTTGGAATAGGAGGGAGCTAAATACTTCATACGTTTATCTCCTAACTAAAAATACATTTTAAATTCGGAAAAACATTTCAAATAAGAATTTTTTTCTCACTGCTGTAAAATTAGGTCCGTCGCCCTCGTGTGGGTTTATGATAGAGCCAGTGATATGATTTTTCTCATCTTTAATTTTAAAAACAAAATGGGAAATGAGAGAAAGGAAAGATACAAGGTAGAGAATACAGTAAAATACTCACAGTACAGGAACAAGGAGTAGTCATATATTTTACTTTGGGGCTGAGCCCTACAAATAAATGCTTTTTTTGAAAATGTGTTTTGCAGTACCAAATCTGTAGCATAAAATCAAGAACAATTACACCACCGTTCACAGAAATCACAATACAAGAGTATCATAAAAGAAAAGCTGAATACTACACCGTTAAGTATCTAAGCGATCATTTGAAATGCTGGATCATATGTTTTATAATGTTATAATATTGTTCAGACTGCATGATCTCGAGCCAGCATCAATTTCTAACATTTCTCTCTTTATCTGCCACTTTGAAATCAAACATATCAATACACACTCTCTCTCAGAGCCAATGCAAAACCTACTATTTGGTGAATTTATTGATTTTCTCTTAACACCTCATTTTCTGAAATTTGCGATAGTTTTCTCTGTGTTTGACATTTCAAAACTTAGCAGACAGTATGATTTTGTACTCTCATAGCCAGTGCAAAAGTTACCTTGTCCCAAATCTATTGATTTTTCGTAACACTTTGGTTTAACAGTGACAGTTCATTTAGTTTTGTATAACAGAGTAATTTGCCGATTTGTATCGACCAGACAGGCGAACGGGGGCCATCTTCCTTGTCGTCAAATCTATTACATCGCGTGCCGTTTGTTCTTTAACACGGTTTAGCTTTTTCACACTTTGTGTGGCAATAAACATTCTTAACTACAAGTAATAAACTGGTACTTTTCCTTTGTGAATGTATTATGTCTCTCTCCTCCCTTTTTCTCTCTCTCTCTCTCTCTCGCTTTCTCTCTGTGTGCCCTCTCTCTTTTTCATTTTCTCTCTCTATCTCTCTCACACTGACACACACACACACACACACTTTGTCAGCCACTGAAAAGTGAGAATGAAAGAAATAGTGACAGATAGACAGACACATATATACACACCAAGAGAGAGAGAGAGAGAGAAGAGGGGAGAAGTGGAGATAAAGGAAAAGGGAGAAATGGAAAGAGAGAGAGAGAGAGAGAGAGAGAGAGAGAGCGAGAGAGAGAGAGAGAGAGAGAGATGTAGCTCTGTGCTAAATCTGAATATCTGATCAAAAAGCACTTCGGCTTGCCTCATGACTCCACCTTCTCGATCCTTCCTCATTACCGTGCAGCAGATAATTATAACAGTGCCAAGAAAAAAGGGTCACTGTCTTTGCATTACGGTACTATTCAATATTTCAGAATATGGCAGTAATCATGAACTTCAGTCTGGTGCTCTTTCATTCCTTCCGCCTGATCCACTGTCTATTACAAATGATTGTGTAATTTCACTAGCAATGAGAAGTAGGCAACTTAATGCAAGATCACGGCCGAGCTTAAAGAGTTCAGTACATAAAAGTGAGGGAAACTGGGAGACTGACAGATTGCCGGAAATGACCTAGAGTGAAGGGAATGAAAAAAAAAAAAGTCAGTGATTTAAAAAAAAAAAAAAGGGTGGCCCGGGGGGGGGGAGGGGGGGGGGAGTAAAAAAAGAAGCAAAACAATTGATGGAAGAGGTGGAAGTGAAGATACCAGATTAAAGATATCAACGTGAAAAAGAAAGAGTAAGAGACAGAATGAATTAGTGTGGGTGAAAATTGTGTGATTCCAAGTAAAAATGAGACTACGTAAGGGAAAAGAAATATAGAGTACGGAAAGAGAGACAAATAAAAGAAATTAACAGACGTCAAAATATTATTTCAGAAATTGCAGTGTGCGTATTAAATATGTATGTGTAATAACAAATTTTAACACGATACATGTATTTTTATAACCATGCATCTCCACCTGCAAATTGTCTCTCTCTCTCTCTCTCTCTCTCTCTTTCTCCTCTCTCTCTCTTTCTCCTCTCTCTCTCTCTCTTTCCCCTATCTCTCTCTCTCTCTCTCTCTCTCCCCTCTCTGTCATTTCTCTCTCTCTTTCTCTCCTCTCTGTCTGCCTGTCTGTTTCTCCCTCTCCCTCCTTTTCTCTTTCTCCGCCCTATTCCTCTCTCTCTTACCTCTCTCTTCTTTCTCTCTCTCTTTTCTCTACCTTGATATCTCTTTCTCCTTCTCTCTTTCCCTATCATGTTTTTGTCTATCACTGATCTACAAGGTCTACCCACTCTCTTACCACTTACCATTATGGATGTCCTCTTACATCCACTCACACAAACACGCACATTTTTACACTCTTTGTTCATCTAATGCTATAATTTTCCTAAGCACATTTTCATCAATGTAGCTTATTTATTTCTGCAGCCTTGTATGTTTTCTCTCCTTCTAGTTTACTTTCTGTTGTGAAACTCTCATATTAAGTCTGCGTGCGATAACTCAAGTCCTAACCATCCATCTTTCTTTCATTTCCATTTGTCTTTCTTTCCTGGCATTTCTAATGTTTTTTTCTGCCTCAGGAAATATTTTCTTTACTGTTTTCTTACAGTCATTTTTTTTTCTTTTTATGTTTACGAACATTCATGTCCAGCCCAAATATTTATAGATATTGACATGGGAAATTAGTCAAATTCGTCAAGACAAAGTAAGACCTTATTCATGGACTGGAGAACCCACCCAGCTGGTATTGTTGATAGGAAGGAGCGTCGACTCCTGACAGCAATTATAATAGACATCGTACATTTTGTTATTAAATCTTACCCGGCATACCTTTTGTCCGTTTCATGTCTTCATGTTACTATCATATTATTTTTTTCTCACCCACCCCTCCTGTTTTTAATGATTATAATTACTTTCTCCGTTTTCACTGTAAATTCAAAACACGCCACATTATTAGTGAACAACAACAATTATTTTTGTTTTCACAATATAAGCTAAGAAGCATGTTTCATAACATAGAAAATAGCTTTATTGTGTTTAGATTGCGCCCTGGATTGATAGAGCATTTAAAAAAAGAACAGCATTACACTGTCCTGGGAAGTCCTAGGGACGGGGTGGCCTAGAGGCAAGCCGCTCGCCTCTCATGCCGAAGGTACCGGGTTCGAATCCCAGTCCGTACAGGCATGTTGGAATTTTAGGATTTTTCTCATATTTTCCTTTCCCTGATCCCATGGTAGGAGGGATCGAGCATCCAGTCTTCTCGGATAAGGACGAAAAATTCGGAGGGCCCATGCGTACGTTGCGCACGTTCAAGATACCTTGGCGGTTGGAAATCGAAAAGAGCAGCCCGATGGTGGCGCACTGAGTCAAGCCTGCTTTGTCTCGGCTTTAGTGTGAGATGTTGAGTTCAATGGGACCTCGCTCTCTGGAGAGACTGAAATAAGTCTGTTTCACTGGTTGGTTGATTCAAAGGAAGGTCAAGACTGAGTCAAAACCCCCCTCAAAACTGCGCACTGCGGCTCTTGGACGCCATAGATGGCTTTGCCCCGGGATGAGCAGCTGCTATATTCTGGGATTCGGTTGGTCCCATTATTATGAAACAAATGGCCAGCATTTAGATGAGGTTTATTCGTACTGCAGCTGAACGTTTTATCTAATTGCCGCCACTTAACATTACATACAAACCTTTGTGAGTGGACCTGACGAAATCTGACTTAAGGTGAAAGACCAAGTCTTGAGAAACCCTTCCAGAAAGGGAAACATTTTCTATGAAAATTCAGATTTGCTTATAAAATGATGAAAGATTACCCATTTTTTCTGCATTGATTTGAAATATTTTGCTTGAAATCATACTAACTCATTCGTTGCGGTAAGCTGAATATTCGGCTCGAGTGGACACCGCTTGCCCAACTTAGCTAACTTCTCGAAATACTGAATCTCATCCTGGTCCAATGATTTCTCTTCACTTTAATGTATGATGTATTATGTCTTGTGTTTATACTGAGTGAAAAAGCAACATCCACCTTTGAACTACGTTTAAATGTCAAACTGGACAATGTTGAGAGTTCCTGACCACACCCCCAAAAGTTAGCGTAGGGAAAGGGTTAATGATGTTTTATTTTGATTTTTTGAAGAGATATGAAAAATTTGACCTTTAGCCCGATTTTGTCAGATTCACCCACGTTTTGCAAGTATTGATGGATCACACGGGGGGGGGGGGGGGAGGGGGGGGGAGGGGGGGGTTAAATCTGATTTTTCCCAGCTTTTGAAAAACGGACATAAAATGACAAATCGTCCCTGAAATGTCAAGTGAGGTGCATCATACCAACGTCTCAGAGGAAAAGTCATTTTACTGGCAAAGTGTCTGCATCTCCCACACCCGTACAAGATGGATCAGCATCTATCGGACAAAAACCTCAGAGTGATTATACCCCATAAATCTCATCGAACATACTGCCGCGGGCTACGATATGTGAGCATTCCTGATTATTTTGCTTGTAGAGGTACAACCACAAATCTGGTCCAACAGTGCCAGAAAAGCCGATTTTTTTTTCTTTTTCAGCATTTTATCGTATAACCAACCAGCAATCTGGCGTGTCTCCCCGGAGGCAAGGGCAATGGATTCATTCCTGTGAATAATTGAAGATTATAGTGGTAATCCGCCACTATAGATTTTTATTGTAACTACACTGACAGTGACACATGAACCCCGCTGAAATGCTGATACTGTTTTCCATTTATAACTACTATAATCATCTAGTCATATTTCATTGCCCCTCCTAAAGCTTCTGAATTCAATCCTTGCAGTGTCCAGTCCATACACTCATTCACACACACACAGGAAGACCCTAGGGAAATGGCATACAAATACAAACAACCACAGTTACAAGAACATGATTTTCGCCTTTGTTCTCTCTAAAAGTAAGCGTTATTCACCAGCCTTATCTGTGCGAAACCAAAGTTGGAAAACAAAGCTGCAATCACAAAATATTAGAAATCATTCTTTCAGTTGCAAAAAGGAAACTGTGGTCTTTTAAACTTTAATTTTTTTTTTCCAGTTTCACATGTTTGTGACTTTAGTAGTTTTCCACCGTGATCTTCAAATATGAATTACATATATATTGATAATATCAGTATCTGAACTTGTTAATAATCTCATCCACACTGTCTGAAGCCAATTTTTTTGTTTTGTTTTGATGGAACGTCTACTGTGATTATTTCTTCAGAGACAAACTCTACTTGCGATTAGAGAGAGGTGAGGAGGGGTGGAGGGAAAGAGAAAAAGATAGGGAGGTAGAAGGAGAGAGAGAGAGAGGCAGAGATTGACAGAGAGAGAGAGAGAGACTATTCCTCACTCCCTGAAAAGTCGTATGTAATGAGAACCAGTGCGCCACTCACTTCACTACCAAAACAATCTGTACTACTACTAGTCCTTGATAAACAAAGAAACAGACGTTTGGCGCTAATGCATTCTGCTGTACACGTTCCCTGTTTAGCTTTCTCCTCCGTTCATTCTCTCTGGCCCGCCGTGAAGGGGTTAAACAGTTAATGGCCAGTTGTTTTGACAAATTCATCTCCTGAGACGAGAACCCATTTGGCCCTGGCATTCAAAGTGTTAAATTAACTGCAATCACTAACGAAGTGGGTAGAATCTGAAAGCAAAACACACAGATTGCTTATTTCATAATGATGACAACTGTTGTCTGTGAGATAGAGACAACAGTGCATTTATGTGTATTTGCACTCTTAACATTTTATAATGATTTTGTTCAGGCTAGGAGATCAAGTATTTTGGTATTCACGAGGTCGTATTTCACGCACTCTCCAAATGTACTTTGATCTGAACAAAAACAACCATGAGATGATAAGCTGAAGGTTATCACAACACTTTTAAATTTTACGCCCACACCCAGTATGGATTAAGACAAAGCATAAGCACTGGATATCCAAACTAGGTGTTTAATTGATAAAATATGAGCTGTTGTATTGGACTTTTCAATACCTGACCCAGAATTTGACAGGGTGATGCTGTCAGAAAGAGTTGGGAACCTTATTAAATGAACTTATAGATGTATTACACTCACTGTGCCACATCTGTGCATGAACTATAAGAAAAAAAAGTTGAAGCATAGTTCTTCAATTATTTTTCTATTGTTAACCCTCTAGAGCCCAAAGTTCCATAAATGAAACAGTGCTTCGACATAGAAATGTGCCTGAATTTCAAGAGGGGGTATTGCTATAGAGGGTTAAACGTTTCCAAGAAATTTTCCAACTAATTTACGAAGGCACTCAGGAAAGACATGGTATCGAAACTGCAGTTATTAATATGTGCTTCAGAAATTTCACAAATTTATCCTCTTCCCAAAAGCGGGACTAGAGGGTTTTCATCATTACTACATTTCATCTGGTACAACATAGCGTTTATGTCTAATTTTAGAAAATCAGAAAACAACAACAACAACAACAACAACAAAAACCACAACAATTTTTCAGCCGGCGTCACTTAAATTTCCAACGTCCATACAATTTAGTCATTTTTTGCCAGTCTTACTAACACTTTCCAGCCCAGATTTTATTCAGATAAAATAATACAAAACAAAGTCCTATTCTGACGAGGCCATTTAAAACAATTGTAATTTTATTTTCGACTGAGGAGAACATTTTCTAATTGTCTGGAATAGAAAATTACCGGTGGAACAAATTTGACAAAATCGTTTGCCGACAAGCCAACGTTTAACATTACCATAGTTTCCATTTTTGACACCAACTACGCGAAGATTATGTTTACTGGACTGTCTGATGTTTTGACTTGTCCAAGAAAAAGTTGTTTTCCCTCAAAATAAAAAAAACACCGTGTGCCATGGCTCAACTATACCAAGGTGAAGTATACGAAACAAATAAAGTTTTTCGATGTTAAGCAGTCATAAAATTTGGCCAAGAGCCTGATTGTTCCTTTCTGTCACAATAATGTCATTTCTGGCCCAATGTCATCTCGATCTTGTACTGATGTCATTTCTGGCCCAATGTCATCTAGATCTTGTAATGATGTTATTTCTGGCCCAATGTCATCTAGATCTTGTACTGATGTCATTTCTGGCCCAATGTCATATAGATCTTGTACAAATGTCATTTCATAAATCAATACTCTAACAATGCGATATGCCATCAAGAACGCGGTATGGGCGTGTTATCAATGTCGGACAATCAGCTGAGGATTGAGGAGGGTGGAGGAGTCTAGCATGAAATATGAACAATTCCCTAGCGAGCCAGACCAATTTTAACACAATGCTATAGTGTATACGGGCAGAGTCTTCTTGGTGTGGTTAGCACTATGTTAGTTGCAGGGTTTCATTGGTCTTGCGCCTTCTATCTATCTATCTATCTATCTATCTATCTATCTATCTATCTATCTATCTATCTATCTATCTATCTATCTATCTATCTATCTATCTATCTATCTATCTATCTATCTATCTATCTATCTATCTATCTATCTATCTATCTATCTATCTGTCTATCTATCTATCTATCTATCCACCTACCTGCCTGTCCATCCACCCGTCCGTCCGTCTGTTTGTCTGTCTCTCTTTCTCTCACTCACGCTTCCCCTATCTATCTATCCTATTTCAAAGATGCAATGATGACCTTTATCAGCCCCCACCGATGCGAATGTCAGTCTACCATCTGACTGGCAGTTGCCATTTCCTGGAATATTGTTTTTCTCCCTCGCGACTAATGCATGATCAGCATTACAAACGACCGCAGGAAAACAGCGGTACACAATAACTTAAGGAATAAAAGATAACAATAGGACAAGAACAGAATCGAAACAGTCTAGACATTGTATTGCAAGGAGACGTAATATTAAATCTGGGGATACAAATGAGAAGGGCTGTAAAAGCAAGCACTCATAATTTGTAACCCAGAACAGAACAGAGCCAATGCTCAATACCGGTAACTAGTATTATAACTGGGCATATGGTAGCCAAATGGGACCACATACTTTTAACAGCATAGTTGTCTCAAAAGGCTTATTACATTACAAAGTATAAAGTATTTTTATATTAAACATAGATGATAATTGTGTATAATATTTTTTGTAAAAAATGTAATAAAATATAAAAACATGATTCTCCACATATATGTTAAAAAATTAGGAATTACAGAACTGAAAGTAGTTATACCTTTGCTGATCCAGATTCAAAACATTTACAATGTTTCCAATTAACGTAACTGCAATGAATGTCAATAATTGTCTTTCGCGCGCAGAGGGCGTTGAACTGGATGAATAGAATACCATCATAATTGACCACCATTCATGCATGTTGAATTGGACGCTGGCTCGAGGTCGTAGTGGAGTTTGTTTCTACGGCAGTGAGTAATTACCATTATTGTTTAGTAATTACTTCATAGTGTTTTCCCAGGAGAGGGTTGGAGGGGGAGGGGATGGGTGGGGGAGGGGAAAAGGGTGGGGGGGGGCGGTGGTGTTAGGTGGATGGACCGGGCTATGGAAAGACTCCTTTGAGATATTGTTCTCTTACATTTTTTTCTCTATGTTAAAACAGATGAGGATGAAATTCTTCGAGAACTTCGAGAGAGAATAAATGTCAGGAAAGGTGTAAATTTTGTTATTTGTAAGAGTAATTCAGTTAACCAATAGGAGACAATACTGTTAAAGAGACGATGGGACCGATGTCATGGTCTTGTAGCCAATCAGAATGCTTGTTTCATAAAACCGACGGATCTGTACATATCAATGGCCGATCTTCCTGCCGTTGTAAACACATTATCATTTTTTTTTCCCCTGTGAACCCCCGTCTTTCTAGACGGATACCATCCAAAATACCCCCCGTCTCCAATATTCGTACGTATTTTATATGAATATTGTGACTGACTTCTTATTCCCTGCACAAACATTCGGAATAAGAAATAAATACCCCCCCCCCGCCTCCCCCCCAACTACTGCCGACAGTGACAGAAAAAGATGAGCTGTTTATTTCCTCTGTCCTTTGCCAAAATAGGATATAACACTACTACTACTACTGCTAATAATGATAATAATAATAATAATAATAATGTATTAAAAAAAAGAAAAACAGCAGTACCTGTCATTGCAGATTACGGCAAACTCCCATTGACGCACCCAGTCAGAGGGCAGATGACAAGCTAAAACGCTCAAGTAGCAACATTGACATTTGTGGTGAGCTTAACGCCCAAAGCTTGCAGATATTATAGCAATACAGACGCTTAACACTTGCGTCTCTTACAGTTTACGATATTTTGCACGTGCCACTAACATTTCCTGACTCCCACAGATCAGTGTTCTAATGATCAAGATATCCATCTTGCTTGCCTCGAAAACAAAAGACACAGGTTCAGACCCTGTCAGTCGCACAACTTTTTGTCTTCCTCTTAAACTTGTTTCAGATTTGCCGAAACGGTCAGTTAAAAAGTACTGAGATGTGGGCTCATGTGAATTTTAACCTCATTTCGCTAGAAAGTTGCATTTCTGCCATTGTGTGTCGACTTAGGACTTGCTAAGTTTCAGGTTCAGAGCAAAATGCAGATCTGTTTATGTGATAAGGTTAAATCTGATGTGCCCACCAAGTTTTTCTCTTCTTTTAAACAAAAAACTTCGGATATTTCAACCAGCTGATGTGTTTGTTTGTTTGTTTCATCCAGACAACCCAGTGGTCATGTTTATTTTCTCATTTTGTTGTTTCCTGAGGGGAGGGAGATTTCATTAATCTATTGACTTTCAACATGCGTGGGTGTTTATCAACATCCGTTGGTCGACCAGTGCATTAGCTTTCCTTAACAGTTATTTGTGCTTCTGATGAACATGCCATCAGCTCAGATCTACAAATTCCTGAATCATTTACTTTTGCATGCTTAGTAAATCACTCTAGCTGTAGAATTAAACTGCCCAACAACCCGTTGTTGTAAAACTTAACATTATACCAAAGTCAAATACAGGAAAATCGATTTAAAAAAAAAATATTTGCATTTTTTCCTGTAAAGTTCTGAAAACGTTTGTTTATTTTAAAGACATCGGGCTGTTTAATAACAATTCCTGCAAAGTGACCGATATTTTCAGTGCCAATTCATTCAACCTATTTCTAGAGGTTTCTGTCGTGTGGCATGAAGAAGATAATGGCAGGCTGATTCCAATGGTTCTCAGCTGCCAGGAAACTTTAGTATTCTAACAGTAGCCGAGCCGTCCCTCGGGGAGTAATGTTACGCGAGGTGGTCGATGTGGCCAGGGGAGAATTATGACAGCAGAGAAAATGTGACAGTTAACACATGGTCCTGTGTGGGTTACGTCAAGGCCAAGTTGGGTGTTGCAATTCATGCACTGGACACGAAAGGCTTATGCGAATTGACGAAGTGTGGGGCCGGCTGAGAAAAAGAAAAAAAGAAAGAAAGAAACTGCCGCTTTTGCGATAGTGGAATGTAACATTAGTACCAAAGAAGTAAAAGATGTTACATAAATAACACAGAGCCAGGTCTATGTGACAAATTTTATCGTGTTAAATTCACTCAACCCCGCATTTATGCTATTTATTCTATAGCTTTTATGCCATAAGGTGGCAGATTTGTCAAAGGAATATTAGCGCGTTTGTGTATGTGTGTGTTTTTGAAAGCACGCGCGTTTGATCAATTGAGGGCATACTACGTAGGCGTACAGCCGTAAGTAACTATGAGTGTGGATTTTCTTGAGATACATAAATCACGTTTTCAGACTATGTTTCTGTCTATCTGTCTGGGTATCATTTTTATCTATTTATCTAGCTAACTTTTAGATCGATCTTTTGTATATCTATGCGCCCATCAGTCCGTGGACCATCGTTTTCATCATTACTTTCTACCCAAACATGTTCTACTCAGAAATAACTAGCTTTATCAATTCACTAAATCTTTCATGCTAAAGATTTTACAACTGCTCATGCCACATGCTGTCTTTAAATCTTGAGATTAATCAGCAAGCAGTATAGTGTGGTAAAGGTGTCCTTCCGACACGATAATTAAGTTCTTTATCCCTCATGTCGTCAATCCATGCCATCAGTAAACAAATAAAAACAAAGACAAACATATCATTTAGATGCGTGAACGACAGGTTTCCATGCGGTAAGCCAATTGTTTTTCCCTGAAACTGATGGTGGATGGGATTTAATTTCGTAAAGATTCAATATTGTATCAAACGAAAATCCATTTTGTAGTCTGAAGAAGTTCCTGTTGTGTTAATCGGCCAGCTTGTTCCATATTTATGTTATGAATATCTTGCTCGTTTCTCTCATCTTATTAATTTGTGTCCTTGGAGAAGATGGTTTCTTTGTTTGAAGGGATGGACTCAGTTCGTCAGCAGGTTTGCACTCAGTAGACAGTCAGAGATTCAGATTAATGGATGGATGGATGGATAAATGGGTGGATGGATAGACTAGACACACAGATAGAAAGATAGATTGATACATAGATAAATAATTGGAAAGAGAGAAAGATAGAAAGAAAGACAGACAGACGGACAGACTGACAGACAGGCGGATAGATAGATAGATAGATAGATAGATAGATAGATAGATAGATAGATAGATAGATAGATAGATAGATAGATAGATAGATAGATAGATAGATAGATAGATAGAAAGATAGATAGATAGATAGATAGATAGATAGATAGATAGATAGATAGATAGATCGATAGATCGATAGATCGATAGATCGATAGATCGATAGATCGATAGATAGATAGATAGATAGATAGATAGATAGATAGATAGATAGATAGATAGATAGATAGATAGATAGATAGATAGATAGATCGATAGATAGATAGATAGATAGATAGATAGATAGATAGATAGATAGACAGACAGACAGACAGACAGATAGATAGATAGATAGATAGATAGATAGATAGATAGATAGACAGACAGACAGATAGATAGATAGATAGATAGACAGACAGACAGACAGACAGACAGACAGACAGACAGACAGACAGATAGATAGATAGATAGATAGATAGATAGATAGATAGATAGATAGATAGATAGATAGATAGATATTCAATGAGATTTAATATTTATAAATATATTTGTAAAGTGTCAAAATCCTGCAGAAATCCTAAGTATTTTATTTGTTCAAATCGGATTCTGGCTTAGAAGCATTTTAATAGGAATAGTGCATATTTCTGTGTATGACACGCGATGCATCCGTGTAACTTGATAAAACACCACGATTTATAAAGATGATTATTTCTCACAGCGGGACATCATGTGTCTACATTGTGTGGATAAGGTAACTAGAAGTTTTGTCTTTACGACCAGTGAGAATAAAGAAAAGAGGAATGGTGTCGCGATGTGGGTTACATGGGGATATTTCGACTGACACTCTTTCGAGGTCCGCTCCCACAATCGACGAACACACAAAAATAAATACTTGCACTCTAAAAACTAAATAAATCAATTGCTCTCAATTTTAGCAGAACTGTAGGGCAGTTTAATTACAGGAATTAATGTAACAAATATAATTATAAATATAAATATCAATTCAAAGGCAACTGAATCTAACTAATGAAACTACCGCTTTCTATAAAGACTAACGTATTCAATCTAACTACTTGCAGCTCATATGAGTTATATGGCAAATAGAATCCGCGCACGTGGCGACGGATATAACAGTTTAAATTCTATTAATTCAATGAGACATGTTATGATATGGACATTTCCTCTAGACACGCCATGGAGAATGCTTGTACAACCATGCGTTGTCTGGCGGTAGCTCTGAAACTGTCTTCAAAAGTAAGTAGAACGGTTCACTTTCATCATTACAAATTAGTATGGACTCTCACCATGCGGCCCTCACTAGGAGTGAGAGCGCTGGATGTAAACGCTGTGGGTTTATATCAAACCAAGTAGCTTAGGCTCTGGAGCTTTAAATCAGGCTCCTCACAATGGACTGCTCAACTGCGTCTCTATGTCCCTCATCTGGCTGAGGACTATCGCCGACCACCTCGTAAATGGATTGTCTACATGTGGCCCAGAACTAAGTTCTGTATGGCCTTAAATACTGGACTGCATCTGCAGCTTACCGTCTAATTCCTGGATTGTGATTGGTGCAACCACTTCTAGCTCAGCTGCCGAACTGAGTTATTTTAAGTAACAGCCCTACGCAACGACCTTGGGTCGACATCAAAGGTCGAATTACTTCAATACAATATAATGTAAATTTTATAGCAATAAATTCTTAACATGTTCAAAACCCCGAGCTTTTACTCTGGATCACGGTTTTTCTGTACGTCAACAGACGTCTCAATAACATTTAATTCCTACTCACCCCTTCCCTCTTTACTAAACCTAGTTCAAAACACGAGATACAACAAGTGCTCAGTCATGCACACCTACGCTGTCCGTCTATCCTTCCCCACATCTTCTGTCTATCTATTATAAAAAAAACTGTTCAAAACAACTTGTTTACGAGACCAAGTTATGCTGGCTCGCACAATAATTACGTTTGTAAAAATTACTCACTGCTCTCTCACAAAAATTTAGTCAGTGGAAACATTTATGGATTAAATCTGTTCTTGACAAATGGCGTGTGGTCATAAGATGATGATTAAAGGTGGACTTGAAGAAGAGGATTAGGGGAAGAAATCTTAAGTGCAAGGGGGGTGGGGGGGGGACAGGGGTAATTTATATCTAGGTACTGCAATTGTATATTGCACTGCTCAATTATGCTGGTCTCAGATAAATGGCAGTATGTCAGTTTCACTCTTTGGTAAGGTCCACACAAGACATTAGCAGACTCTATGTACATAATAACACAGAGGGGCAAGATCGTTTCCATGGTACTAAAGACCACGTTTGTGGTTAATATACTGTAAAGTAGCCTAAGTGAGAGCAAAGGCACAGTCAGAGTTCTAGACCAGGCGTCACCAAACTACGGCCCGCGGGCCCAGATCCGGCCCGCGACGTCAGTTCATCCGGCCCGCCATGGTACTTGAATTTGTTTGATTAAACGAGGGATATCTAGAGCTACGGGATGGGCAATTGCTTATGCGGCCCGCGCTTGTAAGTCTGTCAGTTATCCGGCCCTCTGTGAAAAAAGTTTGGTGATCCCTGTTCTAGACCATCCGACACGGCGTCGGAAATCTCCGCCTTCGGCAGACACTGTCGCCCCATATTCAGTCTGTTTCAGTATCTGTTTGGTTTGTTTCCTTGCTGCACGCTTAACTGCATTGAGTAGAATGATGACAGATGTTTCCGTGAACAGGGATGATAGCCAACAACAAAATGGCATATTATAGTGTTCTCTTTCCAAAATGATAAAACCACAGATATACCCTTTGCCAAATACACCTCTCTCCTTCTCCTTGTCTTTTTTCTCTCTGTTTATCTGTGTGTATGTCTGCATAATTATCTTTCTGTCTATCTGTCTGTCCCTCTTTTTCTGTTTGTCTGTCTGTCTCTCAGTCGATTTCTGTCTCTCTCTTTCTTTCCCTCTCTCTCTTTATTTCGTTCTCTCCCCTTCTCTCTCTTTCCTTCTCTCTCTCTTCTCGTGTCATATTGTAACTTTGTTTTCATTTAAGAATGAGTCGACCATAGGCTAAATGGTCGACCTATTCATAAAATAATATGACTGGCATGTAGCGGTCTGTTTCTTGTTGCCTTTCGGTATTCATTAGGCATGACAATACCCCCTCCGCCACCCACCACCCTTCCTCCTTTCAGTACGGTAGTCATTAATTTGTCACAAATTTCCTTCTGACAGGTGCGTGGGTCTGCAGAACACGACAACATGGGATGTAACTCTTCCACAACGTCGTTGAAAAACGGAAGTGGAAAAGAGGTGGATTACTTCCTGTCAGTGGAAGAGATACGGATTGTCCGTGAGAGTTGGGCTATCGTAGCGTTAGATTTACCGGCTACAGGTCTACATATATTCACTAGGTAAGCTAGTCATTATCTTCTTAACGGGGTAGAAATCTTTTTGGTAAATTTCAATCTGATATCTGTCTGTCTACCTATCCTGCCTACCTCCCCACCTGCCTGCTTACCTGAATACCTACCTGCCTACTTACCTATCTACCTACCTACCTATCTGCCTACCTACATACCTCCTACCTACTTACCTGCCTGCTTGCTTACCTACCAACAAACCAACCTACCTGCCTACATACCTACTTACCTATCTACTTACCTATCTATCTATCTATCTATCTATCTATCTATCTATCTATCTATCTATCTATCTATCTATCTATCTATCTATCTATCTATCTATCTATCTATCTATCTATATATCTACAAGTATCTGTCTATTTTGTTTATGTAGGTGCCTTTTTTTTCTGTACTTTTATCCCGTCTGTCGAATCCCTTGCATGATCGGTCTATTTCCCACGGAAAAAGATTATAATGATCTTCTCTCTAAATAACATGCTGTACCTCTATATATTTTATTTTACGTCAAGCAGCCTCCTCTTCTCCATCCACTTCGGGTCTTCAGTCGATCACCAGAATAGCTGCTATAAAAAATGATGTGTAAACAAGAAAACAGTGAATATTTTGACCAGTTTGCCTCGTGAAGTTTTTTTGCTTTGTGAATTTTTCTTAAAGGCTAAGGTTAGGGTTAGGTTTGCCCGGATGGCAAAAATAACGTTTTTCTTTTTCAAATAATTCACTATAACCTTCTTGGAAACTGGACACTAAGTGGGCATTCCTAATGCATTTTTTGTAAAAACCCGAGCCCATTGAATTTCCTGGGAGATAACCCACCAACGAGCGAGTTTAACTTTGATAAACATGATTAATATGTAAGGTATTATTAGTTGGCCACAATAACCCCCCCCCCTCCCCAAGGCCCTTGACCAAATTAATGGGCAACAGAGCCTTAATATGTAAAAACATGACTATCTCTCTTGACTCTGTTATAAACTCCGGGCGGAACCTGGCGGTTAGTGGAAAAATAACATGCCAGCTAAGATAATAATATTATGTTATAACGACAGCTGTGTACAACTAGAAAACATTCTTGCACTTCGTGTTCCAAAGCGTTTTCCGTCATTAACAGTTGCCAAAAAGGGTGTTCGGTTCTTTACTGTGTAAACGAGAGTGAACTCGTCAGAAAGTTTCTAAAGTGGGGGTTTTCAGTCCAAGTTCAATTTGGGGGGGGGGGGGGTGGGGGGTTCTCCAAGATATTTTCTGGTTATCGAATAACAAGAAGAACATGAATAAATAAATAGATAAAATGATAATAATAATAAAAATAAATGAATAAGTATCATTCCCTATTCCCTCTCTCACTCCTTCTTCCTGTGTGTATGTGTGTGTGTCTCTCTCTCTTTCTCTGTCTGATCGCCTCTCCTTCTCTGTTCATCTGTCCCTATCACACACACATATGCATACTGACCGTATGTGCTTGCTTGTGTTTCTTTCTCTCTTTCTCGCTCTGTACGCGTCTCTCTTTCCCCCTGTGTGTTTGTCCGCATGTATGTATACATTATGTATGTGGAAGGAGGGAGAGAGAGAGAGAGAGAGAGAGAGCGATGGCGAGAGAGAGAGAGAGGTGGGCCGGGGAGGGGGTAAGGATAGTGGTGTGTTTTGTTGTTGTTGTTGTTGTTGTTTGTGGTGTGTGGGGGTGGTATCACAGGTGATGATAAGAATTTTGAAAGGGGTCACCTGCAAAAAAAAGCTGAAAAGCCCTGTTTAGGTGATCTCCCACCACCCAACAACTCGCCCCTAGGCAATTCTCTGCCAAACGGTAATTATTTGGTCAACAAACAAATCCATGAAAACACCAATAATGTGTCAGAGAGGAAAACAGGAGATACCGAGACTGCCACTGGCGGCAAGATCCTCCCGAAGATACGAGAACAAACAGATTGAAGAGGGTGTCAAAATGGTGTAAAGTGGAGAAATATATTGTCATGGGCCAAAGAGATGATGGATTAGGAGGAGAAACAGAACAGGGTCTAGTATGCTGTGGTGGAAAGGCAAACTGAAATACTGCAAAGAATAAACTACACGGGAAATCGGCTGGATTAAAACAATATAACCATTGTAGTCCGTACGGAAGTAAAATCCAAACGAGCTGGGGGTTTTCAGGATAACTTCGCGCCTCGGTAAATCACCGTATTCAAATCTGGCATGGCCTTCTGAACCATTTTGTCTACAATAAAAAATATTTTTTTCATTTAAACTGCAAGAATATGCCAGGAGATTGCTTAATAATCTTAAAGAAGGCTTGAGATAGTGGGGTTTTTTTTTGGAGGGGGAGGGGGGTGGGGAGGAGGAGGCTGAAAGAGGGAAAGAAAAATATGAAACTAGTGAGAGACTATGAAAAAAAAAAAAAAGAATAAAATAAGAAATAGAGAAAAGAACGAATGTGAAAACAAAGAAACAGGGACCAAGAAAAGACGAAACCATTATGGAAAAAGAAGATAGTAAGAGAAAAAGGACAAAGAGCAGCCAAAGAAAACGGGAATGAAAAACGGATTACACAGAAACAGAGGATGAACACCAAGAACTAATGTGCACGGGAATGAATGAATGAACGATGTACAGAGTCTAGTAATAGCAAGCCACACCTCCAACCTTTCACCCATAGATCTTTTGACAGTTCGGGGTGATAATGACTTAGCAACAAGTTTAAAACTTCATTTCCATGCAGTAAACGGGACATTAACCTCTGCGTGGAACAGATTTTGTAATCACAACACGCAAACTACGTTTTAGCATGACATCAGGGTGACTATGACCCAGGGTGAAAATAGATTTTTAACTGCTACACACTCTTTATTCTATATCCGCCAATCGCAGATCAGAAAGATAGAGCATAAGCCAAATAAATAAAGTCCCTGTTCCCGGTTTATTTACACTGGCCGTAAATCATGTTTTTGTTTCTAATTTTTCTTCTTTCTGTCTTCGCTCTCCCCCCCTTGTCTAGATCTTGTAGAGATTGTGTTTCTCTAAACTGCCCCAGTGTTGTGTCTCTGTGCCGATTCTATCTGACGTATTCAATCAAAGCAAGATCGTTGCCGAGAGAAGTTGTGTGTACAGATGCCAGGGAAATAGCAGGCATTGGGTGTACAAGTCAATAGAGTTTTTCGGGAACCAAGAATGTAGAATGTGAGATGTAGGGTGAAAAGGGAAAAGGTGGGTGGTAAATAATGTCCAAGAGGCCAGCGATCAGGTTTTGTGTTTGTTTTTATGTATCAATAAGGGGTCACGTAAGAGGAAGGGACGGTACATTTAAGAGGGAAAGACAGAATGTTGGCAAACCAAAGATGTGAAGCAAAAGACTGATAAAGTATTGGCAGTATATTTATTGGTATGTGTGTGTGTTTTTAACGGAAAGAGAGAGAGAGGGAGAGCGAGAGACCCATAAGGCAGAGACAGACAAACCGAGAGACAAAAAGGAGGGAGAGGCAGAGACCGAAGGACGCAGAGCAAGGAGTAAGAGACAGACAAAGACAAACAGACAGACAGAGAGCAAAAATTGAGAGAGACAGACAGACACCGAGAACAGGGATTGAGGGACAGATGAAGACAGACAGAAAGGCAGACAGACAGACAGACAGGAAGGAGACAGAGACAGCGAGAGAGAGGCGAAAAGAGAGAGAGAGAGAGTCTGAGAGAGACAGACAGACACAAAGAGCAAGGATTGGGAGACAGATATAAGACAGGCACACAGAAAGAGAAGGGAAGGAAACACAGAGAGAGAGAGAAAGAGTGGGGGGGGGGGGGGAGTCGTTTACTGAACAGTCATTTAAAGGAGACATTGAAATATTTGGTACAGTAGAGATGACTCTCTCTGCCTGGCGGTCAAAATCCTACTGGTAGCTCAAACTACCCTTCCGTACTATTCCTTTTTAAATTGGGAACAGTACTTCCAAGTCTTTCCATTTTTCGGGGTGGGCTGAGATGGGAAATCCTCTTTCTTCTCAGTGTAAAAACGCTCAGACTTTGCAAGGAAAGAGTGGTACAGGCCTAAAGATGGTACCAAATGAGAAAAGTGAAACACCATAAATAAAAAATCATTAATTTAATGCAGTCTATACTTCTACACTTCTACTCACTTGCAGTCTGCACTTCCACTCACTTGCCGGCTGTACCAATATTTTCTCACTTACGTTAATGAAAGAGATTGTCTTGCTTTGCAAAATGCTTCATGGAGAGGGTATTATTTCTAAAGCTTTGCTCATGGTGTAAGATAGATCATATGAGATATGAACTTTACTGAGAGAGACAGTTAACTTAAATACACTTCTTTCTGTGGAACGAGATAAATACCGCCCATAACTATAGAAACGCAGTAGGCACTAGTTTGTCCTTCCCAAAATAAAAAATGTTTATGGATACACGGAACGGGGAATGTGATGCGAAACTAGTGACACTTACTTTCCAGAAGAGAGTAACTGGCTCATTTATAGATGAGAAAATGGGTGTGTTTTTCCACACTTAGCCAAAAAAAACGTGAAAGGCACAAAGTGGTTGTTATCGTGCCAACGCGCCGTCAAACCCAAACTAACTTTAAAACAGTCCATACTTAGCCATGACAACCAAGTACTACCGAATTGTAAATGGCCTATTTAGTTCCCTAGCCTGTGCGCACACCAGCCGAATTCGATCGGCCGACTACATGTAGTTGGATGGTGACGTCACGACAATGAGCTTCAGTGAGGTCCAACCCGTCGGCTGGTGTGCGGGATCTCTTTGACTTCAATTGTCGAGACGTCACCAGCCAACCACTCAGCCGATCAAAATTGGATGTGCACGCCTAGTCTAAGCATTTTTTTTTTCCAAAGAGACCTCCCACACCACCCCTAACCCTAACTCAACTGTCGTGATCTCACCTTGAAACTACTCCACCGAAATTAGCTAGTGCGAGGTTAGGATTAATGTCGGGAAACCAAGAAAGCAGACCTGAAAGTTGAAGCTGCAAGTGCACGGAATTGCCAGCTCCATTAGTCTCTTGTTGTAAATCTGCCGAGGTAAAACCACATCAATAAGGACGGCTATACAAACTCTAGTATCTCCCCATCCGTGATGTGGATGTTCCAAATTAATATCTGGCAAAGATCATATCCGTCACCATTAGGAGAGCCACCGTGGCAGGATAAACAAAGTTATGATTCATAAACTAACTTTAACCATCATAGCTAGAGTCGTAAACATGTTGAAATCTGGCATGCGAATTAAACGCCTGTGTCATACTGGCCATAAAATCAGTGAACGAATCTAACTTGAATATTTATATAAATAGCAAAGTAACTAGCGTATCAAAGACCAGAGAGTAAATTGGACACATCAGTGACAGCAACATTCACTTTAATTTTGTTTTAAATGCTCTGCATACATGACGCATTAACGCATGCATTAACGACTATGTTCACGATTACCGCTATGAGTGCTGTTTTGGTCTTCCCTAGGGTTTTACAGTCAGGTTGTATAGTTATTCAATACCAAAAACGATACCTGTTGTAAATTATGGAAGATCAATAACTATTACAATACCCTCAGCCCTCACCCTGCTGTTTTAACTACAAATGACACCAAAAACAACCAAAAAAAAAAAAAAAATCTGCCCCGACCAATGACATGGAATTTGTTATCATTAAAAGACACTGGAATTGCGGGTTATAATTTATATGACATAATAATAATTGTCAGTTTTTGTCCGACTGTGGCGTCGGCCTTGGTTACATTTATTTTTCCATTCCCTAGAAGGTTTGAGTTCCAGGCCAGGATCACTGTTACGTCACTTTGAGTAGAGCCATTGAGTTGCAAGCAGAGAACCAGCTAGAATACGGGCTCTTCTCTTATTGTCAAGAAAGAGGCACGGGTTTGTGTACATTGCTCTCTCTCTCCATCCCTGATATAGAGAGACTTTTAAGTGAGAGAAATGCCTGCACTTAGTGGTTCCTCCACATCCGTCGATAATCTGCAGAACTCTCAAGTTATATGTAAATATCTGACGTAGCCGTTACTGAAGTGATGCCTCTGATGTATGCCTGGTTACGTTTGATTCTTTCTGATACCGAATTTTTCTTCCTTTTTTTTTTTTTTATTCATTCATAATTCCATCAGTCTTTCATTTCCTAGTCTTTTTTTTCTGTTTGTAATGTTGTTCTTATTTGCCTCAAGTATTTCTTCAGTTAATGTGTGCATTTTTTAGTATCTATTTTTCTTTCAAGGCATGCCCTTTCTGACATGCCCTCGAGCTCCTTTTTGTCTCTGCCATTTATTTGTAGTATGTTTATTTAATTTGCTGTCTATGATTTTATTTTATTTTTTTTTGCTTGATTCTTTTCCGTATCTCTCTCTCTCTCTCTCTATTGGAAAGGGGGGGGGGGGAGACTTATTGATATGTCTGTATTCAAATTACTTTTTGTGATCTCTTTCTCTGTCTCGTCGTTCTGTTTTTCCGGTTATTAATATTGCTGTAAATCATGAGAAGTTTATTTATTCGTCATGTTCTAGTTTGTGTGACCTGTTTCTTGTTTTTTCCCACCATTGATTCTTGCTTAAAAACAAAATAAAGTGAAACGATTCACCACACACACACGCACACACATACATGCAGAAAGAGATAGAGGGAGAAAGAGAGAGAGAAAGAAAGAGAGAGAGAGGGGGGGGGGAGGGGGGTGTATAACAGAGAGAGCACTTTCATTTTTTAAAAACGAATCTCTCCTCAGTTTCCGTGTATTCTACAATCGAGTGAGATTACAATGATTTAGCCCGGATGGTTCATTTCCCTGCTGGTCCTTGTTTCTGGACATTGTTTGGGTGTAGGGTTTAGAACTTTAGCTGAGTGAAGGAACGATATAATTGGGGCTGGGGGGCTGGGTTACAAGACGAGGGAGGGGGGGGGTGAATTTTATAGCATCGCTGTACCGCTTGTTTCATTGGTCCGCGTTTTTCTGCCACGTGATGTCGTCCTCAATATGTCCACTCTACTGCTTTTCGCTGATCGCTTCTTCAAGATGAAACGTTCCATGAGATAGAAATACTGTGAAAATGTTTTTGGGTGAAAAAGACGATATTATAACATTATATTTCTAAAAAGTCCATTTCTGTCAGCGTAACTTTGCAATGTTGGCAACAATGAGCACAAAGTCATATCTGCATTAAATCTTTAGCATGCACGTTGAGCTGTCTTTACTAACCGCTTGCATGCCACAGACTCATAAAGAGCATGGTCTCTCTGTACAAGCATTAATGAGTATAATATAACTGGAATATAGGCAAGTCGAGACGTTAGTTTTGTCTCTTGCTTTGTTCGATGCCACAGTCTTTAACTACAACGAAATACACTAAATTAATTAACTACATTAGGAATAATAGAAATACATAACCATGTCTGCCTACAATGCAAATAAATGACACTTCGTTAGAGAGAGAGAGAGAGAGGAGAGAGACAGACAGACAGACAGGGAGAGACAGAGAGACAGAGAGAGAGAGAGAGAGACAGAGAGCGAGACAGAGAGAGAGAGAGACAGAGAGAGAGAGAGAGAGAGAGAGAGAGAGACAGACAGACAGACAGACAGACAGACAGACAGACAGACAGACAGACAGACAGAGAAAGTAAAAGAGAGAGAGAGAGAAACAAAAACCCAAAAAAATCGCGATTTTTTTTTTCAGTTCGGAGATTAAAAAGTAATGGAATTTTTTTAAAATGTATGAAAAGAAAATGTTAACCAAAAATAGATGAGTTCCTACTGTTTGATATTCCTTGTTATTTTGTGCACACATGTGTGCAGCAAGGTTACCAATGGCTAGAAATATTTCTACAACTTTTAATAAATTCAAACACCGCCATAATCCCTTTCACATTCCTGGTGTAAACAGAGGGGAACTTAGAGACGGGACAGACAGACAGACTAGCTGGCAGTTGAATGGTCAGGCAGCAAGCAGAAAATGTAAAGCATCCATTTCGGAAGAGATCTTGTACATCTGCAGATAACATTAATTCTTTTTCGTAAAAGAAAAACTGGTTGTGCTAAATGTATTATGATTATGGCTACTCTATTTCACTGCAAATGCCGATAACTATCCACAGACTAATAAATTAACCAGACTGGAAACACGAGCTTCGGGCTGTGTCGTTTTTTACCGAATTTCCCGGGCGGCGGCCGTATAATCAAATGGCCGCCGCTCGGGAAATTCCGATTCTAGTTCTATCTGCAGTAGAAATTTCTTTTTATTTGTCAAGATTGGTTGTACATGTATTAATTTCTTGGTGCGAAACCAAATTTCCGCGTTCAGTAGGCGCGTCAAAATGGTGTCATTCAAAATTGTAGCTATGCTGAAGCGTCGATCGTTACCTTAAACCTAATATGGCGGATGGTTCATGACCTTTCGCTGTTTTGTGACGTCACACAATGGGATCATCCAGCCTGGTTAATTTATTACTTCAGTCTGTGTAACTATCCAACTACCTGTATTATCTTGTTAGTGTCATTAGCCTTATAAGAAAAATCGAACATACACACGAGCAAATGCTGTAAAACTGCACCCTGCGGTATTATGGGGAGCTATCATTTTGCGGCAAACCAGAGATAAGTGCTTGAACTTTGGGATAAGAGGGTCTGCCCGTGGGGGGGAGCATCCTACTAATCTCAGTAAGGTCTGTGCCACCTGCATGTTGTACTCACCCCGAAGTTCGCTGTAAAATCTGGGCGCGTGGCCAGTGCATACAAACGCACATGCTTGTTCGAAAATATACGATCACCGGTTGCTTAGACTGGGACTTTGCTCGACACGTGGTGGACTCCTCTGTGCCAGCGACGTCCCTTCTGATTTGTTGATAATTTCATGCATCGTTCTATGGTGTGAACTGCGTGTGTGTTTGCGTGTGTAGTGTGTGTGTGTGTCTGTGTGTGTGCGCGTGCGTGCGTGCGTGCGTGCGCGCGTGTGTGTGTGTGTGTGTGTGTGCGCGCGCGCGATTCCCACCTGGACCTGATCTGTAGCTTGGAGTCCCTGGGATAAATAGATAGATGAAAAGGATTTTCAGTAAGTGAGAGGTAAATAAACACATCTTGTTGGAGATAAAGACAAACGTAAGGTGGATAGACCGATCAGCGTGTATCACTGAAAGATAGGCAGACAGACAGAGGGACAGAGGTACGGGAGAGAGAGAGTGCGGGAGAAAGAGAGATGGGGAGGGAGAGAGAGGCGGGGAGAGAGAGGGGATGGGGAGAAAAGGCAGAGAGTGAGTGATTGAGTGAGAGAGACAGAATAGAAAGAGAGACACAGAGAGAGAGAGAAGAGAGAGAGATATCAAAACTGACTATGTGTGATCCCAAGTCCATGGAGTTGATCACCTCCATTTTTGAAATAATTAAGCATGCACAATTATGTAACTTTTAAACCAACACAAAATTTACCCCTAGCCACGTCTTGCCTATCGTACTAGCAATGTGCCTCCTATTTACTGGTAACCAGGAGTATTAACGCGAGCATCTCTGTGTCAGGAAGCCAACTGCTGTACAAAGCTTCTTCTAGTGTGTGTGTGTAAATATGCCATAATTACTGTCTGCCTAGAGTAAATCTGGGTTTCATCTGCTGGGTGTTTTCTCTTAAACAACAGCATTAGAAGACGTGGCTTTTGTTTATACACCCGGCACTGGTAATGCAAAAATCACAGGTATATTCCCCGCTGGTTATCTGATCTGATGCGAAGGAAATTACAGGAAATTTCAGAAGGAAGAGCTCATCGTGATCAATAATAATACAAAGGAGGCAAACAAAAGCTGAAACAGTGGAATATAGTGCATTACAACAGGTTAGAATGTTCCAAGATAGAGCAAAGTGAAAGGACAATACCAAAACAAACAAAAAATTACCAGAACAATTCCCTTTCCACGGACCTGGGAACTTGGTGGCAGGGTTATTTGTACTGTATATTTGTGGACTTGAGATTTTTCGTTGCAAAAGGCTTCTGAACCGCTCAACACTCGGACTTCGAATTTTAAATGGTGCAGCAGAATGGATGTAAGGGTGCAAAGTTTTTAATAGAAGTCTCAAATCGGTGTAGTTTTTTTTATTGGAAATTTATTGTTTCGCCATGATTTAGATCTATTTCGAGTCATGGTTCGCCATTTTAAGGTTTCGTTATCACTTCCTGCGATGTGATCACTATCAAACACACTAACCCGTGCGCAAATCGTGCTGTTGTACGGGATGCGCAGGGTGTCAACTCACAAAGGCAGAGCAGTAAGACTTATTTAAAAACAAACAAAAACAAAATAAACAAATAGGAACAGGCCAGACGAAGCAGGTCCATAATAATCACCCAGAACTGAAACCAATATTCAAACCGATTTATCCCGGGCAGGGCCGGGGACCTCAGCTAGTTTATATATAATTATATATAAGTTTGTGCTCCATGGCAATTGTAGTGTACTATTTTCAAAATGAAAAACAAAATCACCAGCAAATAATAATAATCATAAAAAGTTTCTAGGGTAAGGAATATGTTTCAGCTAAAACAGTTTCTTTTCTCTATTGTATTAGGCGCCAAGTGACCGGCATCGTGCCGTTGCGCAGTAAAACTTGAAACAAACAAGCAAAAATTCAGCCTGCCCGTATTTTACAGCTGAATCCTGGGAATTGACTATTTATGTCAAATACATTTATTGGTTAAAGCGCTTGGGGTGCTTCTATTCATAGCTGTCTCTTTAGAGGCCAGACCAAACAGTCCTTTTGACGGCTAAGAAGAAGCAAAAGAAGCAGCGGAAGACGTTGCAGTAGAAAGGCAAGAAACAAGAACAAAACAACAACAACAACAACAACAACAACAACAACAAAAAGAAAGAAAAGAAAAGACAAACCACAATAAGAAAAGCGAGGTGTAAATGCTAAGGGCACCCCAGCCCTCCTACAACAAAGACCTCAGACCTTGGGAAGGTTGGCCGAGATCACATCTTCGAATCTCGCTCCACGCCAATCTAACATTACCAGCGATTTTCGGCGCGTTTTGCGACCATCCACCAGCCGGATGCTTAAAAAAAAGGGGGAGAGGTCAAGATTTGTTTCTTATGTGTGCCGAAAAAAGGCCGGACAATAACAAAAACTAAGCAACACTTACGGATCAGTCAAAAACGTTCTCCTAATTCCTTCCGATTCAAAAGACTAGGAAAGCGGTTTAGATTGTTGACCCAAGGACGTGTGTGGAGAGTGCCATGTGGTAGTGTGAGATAACAGAGGGTATCATGGACCGTGGACGCTTCTTGCAGGGTCTTTTTCTGTCCTGTTATTCTCTTATACTATTCTGTTTATCGTCTTGCTTCTTCCTGGCACAATGTGGCCGGTATCATGTCCACGTACTTTCTCCACACTCAAACTCAAACCCAAGCTTATGTGAGACAACCGAGCCAATGTGGCCAAGCCTAGAGATCAGCCGATTTAGATTGCCAACTAGTTGGGCGAAGACGACACTAATTCGGAAATGCACAAGGTTTGGGGCCCGGCTCACATTTGCCGATTTCGATCCGCAGACTATTTGAATGGTGATGTCACGACGTTGAGTTTCAGCAGAGAGTATGTATTTATAGGGAGATCTCACTTCCGCCAAATCGCGAAACTAGGTCGCTGTGGTGACCAAGGATTGAACGCGATCGCCTTCACCAAAGATAAGTGTGCATATCTGATTACTGTGGTTTGTTCATATTTTGGGGCTGATTGAAACAATTTAGAGCCGTTTGTAAGCTCTTACGCCCCGTTCATATTGCACAAACGCTCCATGCTTACTGTGGTTTAGCGGCGACTCCCACGTCTCACAGTGCAAATCGACCAATAGTGAAACCTCTCTAGATACATTACATACTCTCTGGTTTCAGTGAGATCCGGCTACTTCGCTGGTGCACGAGGAATTAACTCTGATGGCGTCATCAAAATCTGTTCGGACAGTCCTACGTTTACTATGTGATTGTGACTGACTGACTGATTCACTGTTTAACATCTTATGAATCTGATTATCCATAGATTGTAATTATGATTGATTTTTACCGATCATTACCAAGTTATTTAAGCGTTCTTCCATTACTGTTTCTCATTTTCACGCTGTTCGCTGGAAAAGTTAACATTTTAAACTGCTGTCCGTGGAAATCCCAGATTATGACGCACGCAAGGGCGTGATGGATATATTATATTTTTTCTTCCTCTTGGCGTGATATTCTTGTCATTATCTATCCGGCCATGCATACAGCAGACTCACGGCTCGGCCTTTAACATTAAGATTATGGGTTTATTTTTAAAATTCTGTAGGTGGGTGGGACTGGGTTATAGGAGTGTTGACGACTGTTGACGTCACACCCTTCTCAACAACACATCTTCTTGTTTACTTTCAAACTTCTCACCTTTCGGGGTTCAGCATCACCATTTTTCTTCAATTTCTTCTCTCTCTCTCTCTCACTCTCTTTCTGTGTGTGTGTGTGTGTGCGCGCGTGGGTGGGTGGGTGGGTGAGTGAGTGTGTATGGTGGTAATGATGATGATGGTGGTGGTCGTGATGGTGATGCTGGTGGTGTGTGTGTGTGTTTGGTGATGATGGAGGTGGCGGTGGTGTGTGTGTGTTTGGTGATGGCAGTAGTGATTGTGTGTGTGTGTGTGTGTGCATGTGGTGATGGTGGTGTGTGTAAAAATTTAGGCGGGGATTGAAGGGGGTGTAAGTTGGAGAGGGGTGTTCAGCCTGAAGGTGTGAGAGCGGATAGGGTGCGAGCTACAGGAAGGCCAGGGAAGGTGAAAACTAAATGTGCGGTGATGGGTGATGGACGGTTGTCATCACCAGGGTGTAGGTCAACTGCACGAGAAAAGGTTATTATTCCATTTCCAGGTATGGAAGAACTGTAATGACTCTGCTGAAAAGTACAAAAAAATCGAAACTTTAGTGATTACAAGGATTCCTGTCTTACACCAAAATTTAATGATTAGTGCAGTATTGTTTTATGCTAATCGCAGTAGAAAATCACCAGCCATGAAAGTAATAACAAAATAATAATGATAATAATAATGACATAATAATAATGATAATAATAATAATAATACATGCGATAATAATGATAATATATATGATAATAATGATGAACATATTAAATTTGCTTAGGAGATCCCAACGTCTTATAGGCAGAATGTGCATGACATCACAGAGTATTTTTGTTTTGTTCTTCCGCCACTAAAGATGGCCGGTGGATCAGCTGGTTAAGGTAAATTCGAGATATGTCTAGCTGTTAAAATGCCTGCTAGCTGCATTGTAGTTGATTGTTATGACAGGGGTGGAAAGGATTGGTCCAAGCTGGTCAGATTCCCTGTCATTCGTGTAAACAAGGATAAGGAAGTCAAAGAATTGACCGGGCGTTTCCCATTGAACATGTACACATGTGTCATTGTTTACTGTGCCGACCTACTTTTAGCTCGCCGCCGGTTGGTTCGTGACTCGCAACGCATAGGTGGCAAACGAATCAAAATCAATGCTACAATCGCCATGTTGATGCGTGGGTCCGGAAACTAACGATGGCGGATATGCGCATTCTGGTTGGTTGGTATCCGTCAGTCTTGAAAGACTCCGGGCTTGTGCTCTGGATGTCTGTATGTTTCAAGTCTTGCGCTCTCGGTGCCTGTATGTTTCAGTCTTGTGCTTTAGATGTCAGTATGTTTCAGTCTTGTGCTCTGGATGTCTGCATGTTTCAGTCTTGTACTCTGGATGTCTGTATGTTTCAGTCTTGTGCTCTGGATGTCTGTATGTTTCAGTCTTGTGCTCTGGATGTCTGTATGTTTCAAGTCTTGCGCTCTCGGTGCCTGTATGTTTCAGTCTTGTGCTTTGGATGTCAGTATGTTTCAGTCTTGTGCTCTGGATGTCTGTATGTTTCAGTCTTGTGCTCTGGATGTCTGTATGTTTCAGTCTTGTGCTCTGGATGTCTGTATGTTTCAGTCTTGCGCAGCGTCATGTGTGGTTGGGCAAGCCTATCCGGGAGCGACAGCCCCTTCCACGGGTGATACAGCCAAAAGATGACTCTGGTTTGTCTGTCTTGGGTGCGAGTCTTTTTCCTCTTCCGCATTGCCTCGGCTTGTTGCATAAGCGTCTCTTCATACAGTGAGAGACCTTGCTTCACTGACTGCCTCCAGCGTGTTCTGTCTGAGGCAGCGGCTTCCCATGTCTTCGCTTCGATGCCCAGGGCCTGCAAGTCCCTCTTGCACACATCCTTGTAGTGCAGGTAGGGTCTGCCTGTTGGAAGTTTTCCCTCCGCTAACTCTTCTTAGAGGAGGTCTTTGGGGATTCTGCCATCCTACTTGCGTACTATGTGTCCAAGCCAGCGCATACGCTTCTGTTTCAAGCTGGTGTACATGCTGGGGATTCCAGATCTCCATAAAACAATTTCACTGCTGACTTTGTCCTGCCAGGTGATGTCCAGGATACGTCGGAGGCCACCTATGTGAAAAGCGTCGAATTTCCGTTCCTGTCGCATTTTACCTATAACCAAAAATATCCTTTCTCCTAAATGTTAACAACTGTGCTCGTGAAGGAACTATAATATACCAGGCCTTTATCGCTGCATTCCTACCAGGACACCGCACAAGTGTGAAGGCCATAATTTTACAGGGAAGAAAAAAAAAAAAAAAGTTTCACTCGAAATTTATTCCCTGGCTTATAATGTATGTTTTCAGTCTGAAAGATGTGAAAGATCCCACTCGTCTATAACCAAAAGAAAACTAAAACCGTTCAAGGAGTTCATAAACTACGTGAAAAAAAAAATCATCTCCAGTTGTGCGAAAACACTTGATTGTGCTGTTTTATGATATGGCCAGAGATAATTATAATATCATTGCAAAAGCTGGCGCTGTGTTGCTGACGAGAAAAACTGTGTGCTGCGTGTCTGTATTCTATGACGTGGCAAGAGCGCTGTCCAGGAACCTGGAATAACAAGATAGCTGACCTGGTCATAATAACATGAGAGCTGGATATCCATGTCTATGGTGTCTCTTGTGTGCATAGTGAATTATGCGGGTGGCCAACGCCACATATCGCCAGTCTGAATGACGCTAGTGGGGGGCAACAAAAGTCATAATACAAACAAATAAAAAAACAAAAAACAAAAACTTGAACTTGTTTTTTAGTTGTTGTTGATCCTGAATGATATGTTTTCAAATATCAAAATTCGTTTTGTTGATTCAAGTAGGGAGTCTTGGATATCAAGAGAGGGGGAAAAGTGAGTGGGGGGGGGGGAGAAAGAGGAGAGAGAGAAAGAGAGAGAAGAGAGAGACACAGAGAGAGAGAGAGGGAGGGAGGGAGAGAGAGAGAGTTTACTACCTCATTCACATTGCTATATGAGTATAATCATATTATTATGTTACTGTAGTTACGCCTCATGATTATGGTCCAGACTACACCTGAAGGCCATGTTCTCCCTCGTTTCCATATTCACCTTGGCACCACGCGCGGTAATTCTTATATTTACGCGCAGGAAGGCTGTTTTATATAATCATCGAGACACTGAGCATCATGTAAAATAAGATCTGGGTGCAAAATAAGTGTGATACTCAAACATCAACAACACCAGACGAATTTCGTTTCACGAAATGTGAATTATTGCTATAGTTACATTCTTCTTGTGATGAAATGACAAGGTGATGACAGGAAAGATAGGGAACTATCTTGTTTCTCATATAAATTATGCATAACAGAAATGAAGACCGGTCTTGAAAGGTGGAACAAACGAGTGGCGGACAGGGACAACGTAAAGAAGTCACCGCGTCCAGTGCCACTTTTCTTTGCTAGGCACGCTTCGGGTCCTTTAAATCAGCATACATCCACCAAGCAAAAAATAAATAAATGAAAAAAATGCGATAAATAAATAAGTAAATAAATAAATGGTTTAGTATTATAAAAGCCGTAAAGCACATCATTTTTTGTGGATTTGAGCGCTCAACAAGCAAATTGTTACATTACATTACATAAAACATCCCGTTCTCATAATCTTCAGCAAGTCAGTATGAAAGATTCCATTCCTATAAAAATCTTTAACAAGCTATTAATTAAAGTTTCCCTTCCCATAATTTTCACCACGTTAAATCCCAATTGCACCCACAGTCTCACGTAGCCTCCTGAATACTGAATAACAGAAACGTTTGAGCTGTGAAGAAAGCGACAGGTTTTTCCATGCAAGTCAGGACATCAGAGAAACCACAAGAGACAGGGGGTTTAAGCTTTCGATAGAAGGAAACAGGGAAAGACCTGTAGATACCCTGGCATCTGACGCACATATCCCCGAAAGCCAAGGTTAAAAAAGTACTGGATCAGAGGCAGAGAAAAGACAGATGCTGTCAAATCTCATGCCTGGGTGTATTTTGGGTGTGTTTTTTGGCTTCTGTAAATGTCGTATCTGATCATGAAAGGGAAAATGATAAGATAATGTGTCGTTGCTCACCAAAAAGGCATATGCTGAACAAGATGTATGTTGTTATATTCTTTTCTAAAAATGTGTTTTGGCCTGTCATTAAAAATTTATTATCACACAGATAAAACAGGCGATATGTATATATTTATACCAACGAGTAAGTGAGTGAGTGAGTGAGTGTGTGAGTGTGTGAGTGTGTGGGTGGGTGGATGGGTGAGTGAGTGAGTGAGTGAGTGAGTGAGTGAGTGAGTGAGCGAGCGAGTGAGTGAGTGAGTGAGTGAGTGAGTGAGTGAGTGAGTGAGTGAGTGAGTGAGTGAGTGAGTGAGTGAGTGAGTGAGTGAGTGAGTCATTCAGTAAATCTGCACATGCTGAAATGGGACTATGAAAATAATTTTTACACAAAAATGATGAGGTTGAGGCACAACTCGCAAATCACACAGAATTTGATAAATGCATTGCCTGGGCGTTTGGGTAGTATGTTTTTTTTTTTTTCTAGGCTGTTTGAAACTGAGAGAGAGAGACGGAGAGACAGAGAGAGGGGGGGGGGGAAGAACAAGATAGAGAAAAATCAGAGAGGGAGAGAGAGAGAGAGAGACACGCACACACAAGGAGAGAGAGAGAGACAGAGAGCACGAGAGAGAGGGAGGTAGAGACGGACAGACAGAGATGATAGTGGGAGAGAGAGAGGGAGAGACTGCGGAAGAGAATGGCCAGAGAAGAAATAAAACCTGAAGTGATCAAGAATTAATGCAGCTTGCCAGCCGATCCCATCCTGCTTTGCTGGCATATTCCCTGTAGAAATAATCAGATTACAATGGTAGTCGAATACACCTGGTTTTTCAGTCAAGAGGGAATTTGCCCACATGTATTATTTATGGTGCTCTTGTCTCCTTGAATGATGTACAGCGTGTTTGCACGTGGATTTCTGCATAGATAATGTGTGTGTGTGTGTTTGTGATAGTGTTTTTGAAGGCACCGGACAATTACTTCCTACTGTTGCATTTTATCTTATGTGTTTGTAAAAGGGCAAGTTTTCATCTTTTTTTTTTTATGTCATGGTCTCCCCCCCCCCCCCCCCCCGTCCGATTTATAGAATTTTTTTTTTTATTATTTTTATTTTGCATCGCCCTGGCTTCATTTTTCCTCTTTTTATCCGCATTTTTTGTTTAGGAAATCACGGGCCGAAACATATTTTTAAGGGATTTAAATCTGAAAATTCCCTTCAGTCTCGCTGCCCTAAGAGTCTCAGTTTCCCCCTTCCCTTTTCTTAAGTTTATTTTTGTGTTACACGTGAAAATACAACTTAAATGACACTTCAA
This sequence comes from Onchidella celtica, assembly GCA_963931925.1. Taxonomy (NCBI): domain Eukaryota; kingdom Metazoa; phylum Mollusca; class Gastropoda; order Systellommatophora; family Onchidiidae; genus Onchidella; species Onchidella celtica. Next base: position 61,889,221 of record OZ007569.1, read on the forward strand.
TGACACTTCTTTGAAAAAATCGGGTCTCAGTCTCAGTGTTTGTAAGGAGAATTGACATTATTAGTATTATTATTATTATCATTATTATTATTATTTTATATATCGCATATCCATTTTTAAAATGCTCTATGCGCTTTACAGAAGAAACCTGTCAACCACAGAGCAGAATGGAGGGCCGGCGAAGCGCTCAACACACTACACTGCTTCTTTCTCTCTTCCTGTCTCTCTCACTCTCTCTCTCTCTATCTCTCTGTATCTCAGAGCAAATTGTGCTGTTTTTCAGGACAGGGACATATTCTGGTTACCATTAAAAGAATACAAAAATTGTTTTATATTTTCAGACTCTTCGAGATGGAAAAAGACTTGAAGAAATTGTTTCGCAGACTAATGTCTCAATCAGAGAGTGGCGAGTTTATATTTGACTCGGTGCGACTGGAGCGCCATGCCACATTGGTGATGAAAAACTTGGGCCAAGCAGTGGAGAATCTGGACGACTCGGTCTACTTTTCAGAAATGCTGACCTTGTTAGGGGAGAAACACTCGGCTTACAACGTCAAACCTGAAATGCTTCCGGTAATCGTTGCTGGGTTTTTTTATCTTTTCATTCTCTCATGTTTATCTTCCCAATCTTATCGGGGTTGTTTTTTTTTTTGTTACAGGACTGAGATTGTATATCAAAGATACTAGATACAAAAAGATGAGACACTTCCTTCTTCGCGACTCTAAAAATATCGGGCACACAGTTGCGCGCTGATCGGGGGCGGGGCCACAGACTAATAAAATACCCAGACTGGATGATCCCATTGTGTGACGTCACAAAACAGCGAAAGGTCATGAACCATCCGCCATATTAGGTTTAAGGTAGCGACCGACGCTTCAGCAGAGCTACAATTTTGAATGACACCATTTTGACGCGCCTACTGAACGCGGAAGTTTGTTTCGGCACCAAGAAATTAATACATGTACCACCAAGCTTGACAAATGAAAAGAAATTTCTACTGCAGACAGAACTAGAATCGGAATTTCCCGAGCGGCGGCCATGTTGGTAATACAGTCGTCGCTCGGGAAATTCCGTAAAAAACGACACAGCCCGAAGCTCGTGTTTCCAGTCTGGTTAATTTATTAGTTTGTGGGTGGGGCTCATGGCGCATTGCATAAAGAGACTGCTTGACATAATGATAAATTACTGATGCGGATTTGTTACAGTGCTACTGCCACTGAAGAAAAACAACACACGAGTTTTCCTACAGCGATTAAAGTTATAACCACAAAATTAGTGTCTTCAAACAAAGCCTATAGCGAAAGGTGAACAGTAGCCAAAAATTCAACATTTTCCCTATATTATCTTTGTAAAATGCGGCATTGTTCATGACTTCCGCGCGTTTGCGGCTTGATGACGGTGCAAAATCTGTGCACACTAAACGCGGTAGCTGTCTCATGTTATTGTATCTAGTATCTTTGGTTACATTACACGGCATCAGCACTTTGACACTCGCTGCTCTTGAAAATTTCAATCCAGTAAATGTACTGGATGCTTTTCCGTGCCAAATCTGTATAAATGCATGCGAGTTGCGAAACCTACGCTGGGAACCCCCAAGACAATCACAAAACCTGGGAACATGCTGTTTTCACCTAAATTTCTTAAAATACAATGTACTTTTGCGATAGACGAATGACAGTGTGATATTCTATTCGTATTATGCTCAGTGACGACACTTTTTTAAGCTGGGCCTTTCGTTTTCTACGCCCAGATTGTAGTTTATCATGCCTGGCCTTTCCTGTCCGTTTTTTTTTTCTCTCTGTACATAAACAGAGATATCTTATATTCGTTTTCGGGTGTTTTTCTTTGAAAGTGTGACGGCCTTTCCCTGTGGATCACTAAATTACGACAATGTATGAAAGAATGCGAACAGAGATGCCAGTGAGAGCATATTTTTTTGTCAGGCGGGGCGTAGACGGGGCTATTCTGTGGGACATAATCGGAACGCATTCAGAATGTCCTGCATCAGTTTTTTCGTGGCAGTGTCATCTGGAGTTGACAACCAAGCATTGCACCACTGAGTGACTCTTTAATTCCTTTCATGTTTGGCTGTGAAAAGTTTGTTTTAGTTGTTGTGTTTTGTTTTTTTTAAATAATCAATTATGTCGGCATAACTATCGTTGTGCCAGTAGCTTCTATTATGTAGAACATTTCTCACTGTGCGGAATATTGCAGCGAGAATCAATAAAAGATAGAGCCTGAAACAGCAATAATTTTAGAACAATTTACCGACTGAAAAAGAAATTGAAAACTATAAAATTTGAGTGACCTGATACGAAACCTATCATAAAGGATGATTTTTATATTCTGAATATACAGCCTAAATAATAAATAAACATTATGGATTTTGTTATTTAAATTCTTTTTTTTTTTTTTTTTGCTCATTCCAATTGCCGACAAGGAAAAATGATGTCTGACGGAAAATAAACGGTGCTTGGACAAACTTCAGCATTTGATGTAACCACACCAGTGGCCGTATGCATAATCAATGCGTAAACTAAAGTAAATACGTTGACTGGTGTTAACGCAAGAAATGAATACAATTTCTCGTGTTAACACCAGTCAACGTATTTACTTTAGTTTACGCATTGATTATGCATACGGCAGAGCATTAGCACATCATATTGGTAGAGTCGTAAGTCTGACAGCGTTTATTGGAAGTGTATAAAGAACTGTTAGTTTGAATGATGACATTATTGGAAAGGGCAAAATCAAGGTGGTATCGTTTACAGTTCAACTTTTATAATTATAATCTTATTTGACTGAACTCATTCTGTATCATTTCTATTCCAGTTCTTGTGGCCTGCTATTAGAGACGGCTTGAAGATGCGGCTAGGAGACAAATTTACTGTGGAAGCTGAGTTAGCCTGGAAACATTTGTATGATTACATCACTTGTAAACTGTCTGAAGGCATGGAGAATGGAAAGTTATCCAGCAAAAAGATGCAGCATCAGTTGAAATGACACCGTCCCCTTGTACTTCTACCATCCTTTTCTCTCCAGCCCCGCTCCTCCACAAACAGCTACCACAAGAACAATAATAATAATGTATGCCTATTATGAAAGAGATCTGAGATGTTCCTGAGAAACAGTTAATAGTTGGGAATCCAAGCAAGTTCTAAAATACGCCTGTATTTTCATTTGTATAGTGGATGCGTGGGAAAAGCTCTGGCGCTATTCTTGGAAGTAAAGATAGATGGATCTACAAAATTAATGAAACCAGAACAAAATGTGACAAAAATTAATTTCCCCTTTATGATTGTATAAAACTTTAGACGGAACATTACTTCTGACATGAATAGCGACGATATAGGGAACGGGATTGGATGACACAGATACTATATGTCAGATTTACGTCATGGGACATTCGAACTGTTCAATGCGGCGGCTAAGCACAGTTATGGACTTTGTACACACTTTTCATGTGCAGTTGATCTTTGTGCCTCGAATCGCCCTTACAAAGTCCATAACAACTGTGCTTAACCACTGCGTTGAACAGTTCTAATGTCCCATGACGTCATCGGTAAATTTAAATAATTTATAGTAACTGTGTCCTTAAATCCGTTCCCTATAGTAGCCGGCTGGCGAGCACAAGACATATTTTCTCAAGATAATCGGGACAATGACCATGCGTCTGACAAAAGACGGTTATAACAGCCTTCTTGGAAAGTCCATCTCCATTATCAAAAGACAAGTGCAGTACGACATGGTGTGGCCTGAAAAGCAGCCAGACTGTAGCCCTATCTCTTGACTATCAATAGGCAACGCCCTTTCGTTTACGTGGCTATTGAGTGGATGTTCTCAGAGATGCCAGTTGATAATGATCTGACTCGATCGGAGATGGCTCAATGAGATGCCTGTCTGAAAGACGCAGTGGAAGGCAGACTTGTGGGAGAACGAGAGCATCTGAGGAGGAGGAGGGCCATTTTCCTCCCCCTCATACTGACTAAATATCACACGCTGGAAAATCGGAATGAACTGTATGCACTGATTAAAAAACAACAGGAAAATTAGCAACACGTGTAAACCAGCCAACGCACAAAGATGAACACAAAACGCTGTAATTTGACGCACCCTACGAAGAAATGGTCTTGGTGTGGCCTCACTGAAAGTTCAAGGCTGTACCCTGCCAGCATTTTCTACATAAATCGGACGTAGATTTCGTATAGGATTTTCATAAGGTTGGCAGGATCACTGTAAGAGCGGATTCCCCACATCAAACTGGTGTCGGCGCTATATCGTGAGCAGCGGACCTACATAATGACCTTGCCATTCCTATGAGCAAATTTGACCTGAGTCGGACTTCCCTAAGCTTGCTGGCTGGGTAGGTGCTGGTGAAATATTACAGTATTGACAGTAGGTGTGAAACTGAGCCAAGAACTTCACCGACGAGAAGTCTCCACGCCATGTTTTCCATACAGATATGTGTATATATCTCTCTTCGTATGTTATGTACTAATCTGGCCTGTGAATCTTATTGTTAGTTCTACAGTTTCATATTAGGTCATAACACAGCCACGCCAACACACCTACCAGAACATCTTACAACCAAAACATTGTATCACTGTGTCATTAAAGTCACGATCAAATAGCTTTTGCTTTTTGATGAACAGTTTTCCACAAACCAGTTACATTTCTGTTTAAAAGAACACCTGGGAGACACCAGCCAATGCTTTCATGGTGTTGTACTGACGTGTGTCAGGTCTTATACAGTGAAATGGAAATGGCACTCGATTGTTTTCCTGGAAAACGGAATATTAATGTAATCATTTAAATGATTATACCTAATAATATATGTATTTTTTGGTAGCGGCAGTCTCGGGGGAGGAGGGGTATGAAGATTTTGAGATACAGTTACTCCAAATGCAGTGTTGATTCAGGCACAAAGTATCCAATACAAAATTAACACTTTGCTTGTGTTTGGCGTAAAATATGATATAAGCTCTTCACCAAGGCCAAAGAAAAAAAAATACCCCTAACCTTTATCCTTTTCTTCTTCTGACAACACCGAATGATTGCAATTCAGTACTGTCAGCATTCGCTCCGTCTGATTTATAACTTTTTTACTTGTTGCTATCCAAGAGCAATTATCAAAAAATTATACCATTGAAGGTATAACCGGGCTCTGGCAAAATATACCCAAATCCAAACTCAGGTCACAGGTACACCTTAACATAAATACCAGCACAGCGAAAATTTAGTGACACAGTAGCTCACATTCATGACTATTTCAGGCCCTCTCCTGTGAAAGGAATGACTCTGACTTTTTCTGTCATAAGACAATATTTCTATCTGCACATGTAATCAATAATAAATAAGAAACTTAATATTGTATTGTTACATGAAATATCCGTATTACTTAAACTTGTCTATACACTTATGAACTAGTGCATTATCTCATTTGCCTGTGTTAATTCTATCAAACTGTGTAAATAGTACATGCATTGTGGTGTTTTAAAGGATCATAATTATGTGACGCAGTGTGAAATCATAGCACGTATTAAGTGTTTTGCAAGGTAGTTGCTCAGCGATAATAATTCAGAATGTAATCATTTTGAAGGTGGGAGGAAAGAGCTGACCTTGGCCTTACATTAGGGTGTTATGAAAATTATCTATTTCATTATCTAAGCTTCTGGTTACAAACCCAGCCCACCTATCTGTGGACGGTATCATAGTGTTTAAGCTCAATTGACACCCCCCCCCCACCCCTCCAAAAAACATACACAAATGTAAACAATTTGATTTTTAAGTTACCATCGCTGAGCACACGTCCAGCACTTGTCAATGTATTTTCGCCCAACATTATCAAAATTAATTTGCTCACCGCTAGGTTGGACATTTTCGTCTCTCCCATTTTCATATTTTCTGTTAAATGCCCAATGTTTCTGTTTGTGATATTGTCTTTGTTTGTGTTGGTTAAGCACTTCATTGCCTGTGTGTTCATGCTTGCATATTGAAATGTAATTACAATACCGGCCTACGGTACCCGACGTAAATCCAAAAAAAAATAAGGTGGTGAGGTATGATTTTTATGCTGACAAATTGCTCTGTGCGTGCAAGAAGATGTCGTGGGCTCCGTTGATAGGTTATTTCGAAAGGTTTTTTGAATTGACTGAGCATCTGCAACCATACGAACTGCTGTGGTCAGTTCTTTTGTGTGAGACCTATCGTTAACGTGGGATCATATGTACTAAGATGTTCACAGCACTGGTATTGAAATATATTTAAATATTTTTTTATTTTTTTTTGGAATAAATATTACGTTATTTGTTGAAGCACAATATCGTCCTAAAATCTGTAACAGTATTTTAAACACTGTTTGATGTATTGATAAATCCTCGCATCCAGTCTCATGTTAGATTTTTGCTTTACAATATCTCACTGTTTGAATGTGTACTTCCTGTTTGTGGTTCAGACTCTTGTAGTTTGTTAAATCATATTGTCGTCCTCCCTTCTCTCTCTATCTTTCTCTGTCTCTCTCTCTCTCTCTCCTCTCTCTCTCTCTCTCTCTCTCTCTCTTCACTTAACACGATAACTTCGTTAACTTTGTCAGCATCAAATGTACATTAAATGGTAAACACCATCACTGTACTATGTATCACCACTATTGTGATTTCATCACAATTCTTTTTGTCATGATTGGTAATGTTGCTGACGTCGTCATTTTTACTGATTCAGTGATGATATTAGTGTACTTTAGTGTTTTTAATGATTATTTGTTGTTGTTGTTGTTTTCCTTCATCATGATTGTGTGAAAATATGATAAAAATGAATAACTCTGTGTGTAGCGTGAGCAGTGTAGTCTATTGTACATGTATGATACCGTACTGTAATGGAGGTGATTTCGAGGAATTCATGAGAGAGATTAAAGCTCGGGTTTTTACAGTCCCACCACTTTTCTCCTTCACATTACGTTCAATATCAATATCCTTAAATACTTATATGCTTATGATTATCATGTATAAAATTGTTGAGTTTTGTTTTAAAAAAGTGTTTAGGACGTTTGATTATTATTCTAGGGATTGTTCTCATTCTGGGCGTCAGTGACAAATTGTATTAGCATTGTAAAACGAAATCATGAAGAACAATCTTCTCCTCCAAGTCTTGCCTTGTAAAGGTCAAGGGACTGAAGCGTTTCCGGTTATGTATCTGAAGGTTGTTGCGTCCCCTTTATGTCAAGGGACACAGCTGTTACAGGTGTTAGTTCAAGTTCTATTATCTTAACCGTATGGATTCAAATCTCCGTGCGCAGTTTTCTCTTCTTCAAGGCTGATGGCCCACTGAATCGCGTTTGTTTTGTCTTGGGTTGAATGTGGGAAGTGGACGATGGAGTAAAAAGTTAAACGGGACCTAATGCAGTGGCGGGACCGAAACAAATCTGTTTTTACTAGGCCTAGATCTGGCGAGTCAAAATTTGCACTGAGCCAGATGACAGACAGAGAAATCTCGCGCACTGAGCCAAACTAGACGTAAAAACAAACTTCATCAAGTGCGCCATCAGCCTAAGGCTAATGTTACGGATCTGTAGTCTAGTCATAAAGCCGATGACAGAAAATACAGAATTGTGTTCGCTATTCATCTGTAGCTCATAATGTAAAAAAAAACATGGTGGTCCCCTAACAACTATAAATCCTCTCGGTATGTTACTCACGTCATGGTCTATTCGATACCCTCCCCTCCTCCAGTCCCTTTGCCCTAGTCACTCTTTGACCAACTGCTTTTGTCTTCATAATATCTTCTCAACCTTTTAATGAACACAGACACAGAATTTCTCATGGGAAAATAACACCCAGTGCGGTCAAAACACGAACTTTTGTTATCCTGCATAATTTCATTAAAAGCCATTTAATGTTCACATACACCATCATTATGACAAGTTATTGTTAAAAGGAAGCTACGAAAAGCAAATTGTGTCTGTCTCTCTGTGTTTCCGGCCTGGAATATTGTGACGAGTTGTTTTGTATTTGTCCAGACAGAAATTGATTTTTTCAGCTCATCCAGGCTAGAGGTAAAACCAGCCGTTTATAACTTCGAAAGCGTGAATGAACTTTATGCCAGAAGGCGACCACTAATGAAATGTGTATGTACATGTTTGAAAGCAACACTGATGCTATTCAAGAAAGAATTATAAAAGGCCCAATAAGGCAAGTTCTATGTTTATGAAATACGGATAATTTTTAATTAAAACAATTTGCTAAGTGCAATTTAACAACTACTGTTCTTTCTCTAGGCAAAGATCCCATTAAATCCCTAACAATTTTTCCCAAGAGGAAAGAGAGAAAGAAGGAAAGAAGAAAGAATGAAGGAAGGAAAGAAAGAAAAGTACGAGTGAAAGCTGTTGATGTTCAGAGCATAAAAAAAATGAGCATGTTGTAGGTAATCGATTTCTTTGTTAACCGAATTAAAGGCTGATTATATGTAGTTGAAAATACGTGAAGACGGCAGAGGAAAACTAAGGATAGTTCGAGAATGTGATTTTTTACTCTATTCCCTTTACGAACAAAATATAAATTCATCGCGGTTTCACCTCTGCGGAGTCAAAATTTGATAAAAAGAACTGCCATCACAAAACATTAGAAAATCAGCAGTCCAGTTGCAAGAAAGAAATTGTGGACAATAAGGTTTTAAAAATCAATTTTTTTTCTCAGTTTCACAAGTTTGTGACTATGCTGGTTTTTCCTACCGTAGTCCTCATGTGTTATAATAATTTATAATTAAATGCACGTCAAGTATTTTCCCTGAACGTATTCGTTTTGTCAATACGGAATGGTTACGTTTCTCATGTATATTTGAACAAAACTGCACTGTTATACCAACCACATTGTGTATTCTTCTTCATATCATAAAGTTAATAATGTCAGTTTGAATATTTACACACTGAAGCCGTCTCACGGTGAAAAAGTTACGAGGATGATGTGTTGTGTTAATATTTTACAATGAGCTATATTGATCATGCGGGTGATTTCATAATTTCATGTCCTGTGTACAATTTTTTTCATCATAAATGGTGATTTCGTGATGCAGGGGAGCTAACCACGGCTCTCCCTTTTTTATGTATTACGTCCCTTTGCACAGGTAGAAAACGGACTTGAAAATCACCGCAGTTGACCCATATTATCAATTTATTGTGCCCATGAATAAAAAAGGTGATCTAGCTACACTTAATTGTTCTCAGAAAGGGGAAGTTCGAAAATGTTTAATATTTATAACTTTTTTTTTTTAATGTAAAGAGTGAGTTAAGAGTAATAACAACAAATAATTCGTTAATTTCGCCTCGAGGGAGTTTGACCGTTTGTGACGGTAATTGAAAGATTGGAAAGCCCTGTCGACACTTTTAAGGTTATCTGAATGTCTCTGTTTCCAAGAAAAGTGACGTTAGATCACTGTTTCATTCCTGTGCACAACTTTCAAGCCGAACATAATTATTTCCATTGTGCCCTAACGAACCTGATTTAAAACATTTCCATTCAACTGCCCATGTAAATCATGGAAAAACGCATAGGCTACATTTTTTACTGTATTTATTTGAAGATCTAGCAAGGTAAAAAAAAGAAATTATAACTACATTTCAGTGAGGTTAAACAAAGATCTTTTACAAACTTTGACTTCACCGAGATATTGATATTTTTTGTCTTCCCTTTTTCTTTGCATTTTTTTTTTTGGGGGGGTATTATTAATTCTTACGCGAGGCTTTGCTACATAATATGATTATTACTTTCTCTTTTTGCCAATTTTTGATATAGGAACATAAGGCATGTGGTTTTGTTTTTTTTTATTATCTAAACAGCAGCCTTTAAGTTACAGGTTGGGTAAAATAATTATCTTCAAGTTGAATCAATATTCATGAATATTTTCTGACAGAAATTTTAATTTTGTTGTTATGGGATTTTTTGTTTTCGTTTTTGGATTTTGTTTTTGTTTTTTTAATAAGCTTGCAAATGCCAAAGGTTGATTCCAAAATTGAAAGGACAAAAAAATGGAGTGTGAATGAGGAGGATTTTACCTTTTTTTTTTTTTTTTTTACATAATTTCAGCTTTTGGCTGATACTTGTACTCTTGTAGGCACAGTTCTTGAATGTGTTCTTGTTTTACAAATCATCATTATGTTCACCGGACCCATATCGCACAATGCATAGCTGTTCTAGAGAGTTCCTCCCACAGTATAGAAAGGAAACAATTATGGAGTAATAGTTAATGAACATTCATCAATACTTTGAGTGTCTTGTATTGCAGTGATATGTAATTATTCATGATGAATAAATTGATTCATATAAAAAAACAACAACAACAAAAGAAAACGTTTTTGTTGTGTGTGTGTGTCTGATTTTGTCCATATGAGGAAATAAAATGAAGCGAAAACATTCAACAACAACAATAGTTCTGCCTGTAAAGCGACATTGGTGCTTGTTTGTTCCAACTTCACTTTCTGCACAACTGAGAAATTCGACGTTAAACGTTTGGGCTTTAGCATTGTGATAGGTAGTTATAATAAATCGGAACTGTGAAACAGTTTGGTAAGTGCCACAATGTATTTTAAACATGTGTCAGAGTGTGCATTTCTACATACTAAAAAGAACAAACAAGAACTAAGAATGCGATAAAGATAACTCGCTGTGCCAATAAATAAATTTGGTCAAGTTAGATGTAGTTTACTTCAGTCCTGATCACAAGACTACAAGCTCTGCCGAAATAGACGGGCATACATGCAATGTTTACATTCAAGGAAACCGCCATGTATGGAGAACATTGTTTCGGAACAAAATTACATGTAGGCCTACATGTAACAGTTAAAGCAGTCATATTCATAACTCACAGGCAATGTAGGCTGATATTTTCTCCCAAGGATCGGTACAAGACAAACGGAATACAATCACAGGAGTGAAAACAAAAAATTATGAATTAATTCACGACAATTTTAATTTTCGTTAAAACTACAACAGGCAAAGTCATTTTTTCGAACCGGAATGAAAACCGGCTGCCAATCCCTCATTTGGTATTGAATAATTTTTTTGAAATGCCAGCTTGTTAGACCGATTCAAGATCTACCCTCTAAGACTGGAAGTTTGTGGTTTTCGGAATGTCTTGAACAATCGTGAATTAACGGCGTATGGTGCATGTAACAAATCCCAGACTGGGAGATGTACTTATTACGACAGGACAACAATCACGAACGAACAAGTATAACACTTAACAGAACAACCAAACAGACTCACACATTTATTATACATAAAAATAAAGAGATATGTGCATTACATTATTCAATTCCAATACCATACAATGGTCAGTATCCCCGACATTCATGCTTCTACGGGTCCACAACCCGATAATACTTTCTAAAATATGCTCTGGCCTCAGCCTCACGTCTATATATATATATTACTTGCTGGCCTCTCTTATTGGCTCCGGCTCAACCTAATCTCCGTATCTCAATCTCCCCTCGAGGTCTTAATAGCACATTACTATTTCAATAGCACATTATATTCTCAATGGCACATTAACATCGTAATAGCACATTAACATCGTAATAGCACATTAACATTTGAATAGCAATAAGGACAATAACAACGTCCCTGTCTGTGGCCAGACTGCCACGACTCATGTGCTCCCGCTGTCCTGCACCGACAGCTTCACTCAGGCGGCCTGTGGGTAGCCTTCTGCCCAACCCCGGCACAAGTCCGCTCACCGCGGGTGGCTTCTCTGCCCAACCCCGGCACCTATAAGAATAACATTACATCTGTAATACACCACACAATTACTATCCACTTCACCACTCATTACGAACCATCAAGCGTACTCACAATAGTCCACATTTCACTCACCACACATCTTACGGTAACACACCTCCACCGTGTTACACCGTACTCAGACTCGCTACGAATCCATGATCCTAACTTACATCTATCGCTCATTGCGCACATCTCTATACACAGTAATCAATGACTTTCACATTCCTCACATATAACTTATTTACATCATGGTCATAGGAGAATATAGTACATCAATCATCATCATTATCAATCATAGTTCAACCTACCAGTCATCACTGGAAAACACACAATCTCCCGACTGCTTTCCCACGTCTGTCCCCTTATACCTCTTAACTTGCATTGACTTTTCACTACCCAAGATTTACCTCATCGCCTTCACTTTACTCACGTCTTGCACGCTTCCACGCTAACTAACAGAAGTCAATATAGGTGAGCAGCCTCACTATCCCGTGAGTCAATCCTACACTTCCATGCCCCCGTAATCCTTGAATCTCGCTCACTCCACTCGTGACAGTGCAGACTTTTGAAAGTCTCAGCAGATAAATAAGATACTGGCTAGATCTATCCATTACAAATGCAGATTATGTTTAAATTCATTCACAAGGAAAAACACAAGTTTAGGGTTCACGTATAAGATTCCACCGACGCAGTACAACTACAAGGAAAACTCAATTCAAGGACTTCCGTTTTAAAGGGAGAGATTAAATTCCTTCACACTGGAGTAGGTTACGTTGATTCCATCGTTTAACTGCCGTGCATCAACCCTGTTTATCAAAATCTTATTAGCAAATGTGTAATTTATTTAAGTGGTGTTTGTAAACGATGTTATACAAATCTGTATATATATTATACTTTAGCAGCTTCCTTTTCTACGAACCAAAATCGCAGTTATACTTCTGATCTCGATAACGCACTTACGGTCGGTTTCTGATTTTCCATCTCTGCTGTGCGACTAGTAGCCTACGAGCGTGCGGCCATTGAGATGTGGAATACTCGTATGTTAAGTAATTTAAAAAGAAAAGTTAATTCCTGTTCTTTTTACGTAATATGTTACAGTTTTTTGTTGGGTTTGTGTGTGTATGTCGGGGGGGGGGGGGTGCTACGTGCACGCATTTCGTCTTTTCTGCGCGTGTGTGCATCTCTTCTGTGTGTAGGTGTATGTGCACAACCGTGTGCTCAACTAGAATCTATGTGTGCAAGTGTATGCGCATCGTCCGTCTGAATGTGTAGGTGCGTGTGCACGACACGTGCCCGCAATGTGTGCGTCTTTTGTGTGTGAGTGTCGATGCGTGTACACGGGTGTGCGTGCGTCTTGTCTGTGTGTATACGAGTGCGTGTCCTCGACTCATTTGTACAAGTACACGAGTGTGAAAGAGTCCTGTCTGTCAGTGTACACAAGTGTGTGGGCGTCTCATTTGTGTATGTACACGAGTGTGTAAGCATCTTGCCTGTTAGTGTACACGAGTGTGCGCACACCTTGTATATTAGTGTACTCGAGTGTGTGCGCGCGTCTCATTTGTGTATATACCGGGTTTGAATATCGGTCGGTGCAGGCATGTTGGAGTTTTTTTTTCACATTTTCCTGTCCCTGATTCTATGGGAAGTAGGATCGAGCACCTAGTCTTCTCTGATAAGGACGAAAAACTCGGAGGGCCCTTATGCACCTTGCGCGCTTTAAGATGCCTTGGCAGTTGGAAATCGAAAAGAGCAGGCCGAACAGGCCGTTGCCGGGCAAAATCAAATAAGATTTATCCCTACCACTTACTCCCCCCTCACCCACCCCTCCCCCTCCAAAAAAAAAAAAAAACGCCGACCGGCGCTGCACTGTGGCACGACGGGTCTGCTCCAGTTGTAACTGGGCTGCAATGGCAATAAGGCAAATTTCCCAAATGGGATTAAAAGAAGTAAAAGTATACAAAATACAAATATAGTACTGGGCTATCCAGCATTGCAACAGTTGGGAACAGAATGATGCTCTGTCTCTGAACAGCTGGGGCCAAAGGTTTTGTTGTGCTACTATTATGTTGTTGTTGTTGTTGTTGCTTCAGTTGGTTGGTTTTTACTTTACATTGCATGGAGATTTGTCGATGGTAGTGCTATGGAGCAGGGCTGGATTAAGTTATTAACCATTAATTTACACTCCCAAATGTTCGCATTAATATCGCATGATATGCTGTTCTAACATACTGCTGGGATGAGAGGCAAATAGTCCATGGACACATTAGTTATTTCAATCACTTTTTTATTTACCCCATGAAAACATGATTATTTTCTGTTGGCGGGTTTTGGGCTGGAAATTTTTTTTCAGTTTTGGTGGGTTTTGGGCAACTTTTTTTCTAGCTTTGGCTAAAAAAAAAAAAAAAATTGGGAACACTGTTCGAGTCCTGGCAAGGAGCTTATAAAACTACTGTAGTATTATAACCTCCTTGAGCCCTGGTCGTCTTGGTCGAGAAACCGATTCTCCCAGCGAAATGCTTATTCGCAGACGTCTGCGAATAAGCATTTTCGCAGACGTCTGCGAAAATTTCATCTCTCTCATTGGTAACATAGATCTATCCAGTATTTACTGACATATAATGGTCTATAAATGTTTTCTGTTTTGTTTGACTACATATTTCTTTGTTTGGAAGTTTTGTTCATTTTTATTGATCTGTCCTTCTCTCTCTCTCTTTCTGTTTGTGTTTGTATGTGCGCGTGTTTTCCATTCAGTAGCTGGAATGCTTGATCTTTGGTTTAAGAAATATCATAGAAATGTGTTTTTGTTGTTTTTAAGCTTTACATTATCCCCATTAAATCAATTCCATCCACGTTATTCTAAAAAAATTGGTAATTTGACTTTGTAAAGCAATACAAGATCTGGTAGTTTTAACGAACCGCAGCAGTTCTTTGGGCAAGGCCAGTAGTTGTATTATCCACAAACAGAGAAGTGGAAAATATACTTAATCGAAGACAAATGCCAGTCCAGCAGATATCCATACCATCACAACACCCACTTCACTCGATGCCGGTGTAGAAGGTTGCGTGGTTCATCATTCACTCATCTAATCATTAAAGCGCTTTATGCACGTTTCGAAAGAGATCCTAATGTAACTGGATTTCATGATAAGACTTCGGGTGCCTCCATAGCAGCACCGGATTAAGACCTTAATAGGCCCTAAGCACTAAAGATTTTGGTGCCCCCATGCACTCTATATTATATGTAGCCTGATTCAAAATGTAAATAAACAAACACAAAATAGAAATTTATAAATATTTCAGTTCTTTTCATTTATTAAAGCGTAAACTATGTGTTTAGGTGGGTGCGAGTGTGGCTTTTGTGGACCCTAGTTCAGCTGCACCATTTGGAGTTTTTCACGATTATGGTCCATGGTAAGCCCGGCAATGAAAAATGTTTGTGGTGTTCCCCTTACCTTGACAAAAACTTGCTTATTTTGCTTTAAATTTACATGTATTTATGTAAATAGGTTCAGTGCTCTTGCAAAGCAAGTAGAGTTGAGTTTTGTAGGACGATACAGCATTAAAGATAAAGAATAATAAAACTCACTGGATAATCCAGAGAAAAACAAAAGCAATTTTAATGAAAAATGGTCTTCGTCCATCATTTCCTTGTAATCTGAAACTTATTATTAAAGCAAAACAAAAATGAGTATCAACATGTCCTGTAAGACTATTATACAAATGTATCGTCTGTGAATTGAAGATAGCAGAATTATAGTCTAATAGCATATTATGTCTTCATTGTTGCCGTTGGTGGGATAGAGAAAAATTCCCTGGTTTGGGGGGGGGGGGGGAGGAGGGGCTAGTGATCGAGGTAGAGAGGAGACCAGGGGAGGATCTATAGCTCCTAATCAGCCTAAGGTTTTTATCTCTGTAGATTTCATGGCTTTCGCCCAGGAGAGCATGTGTTTAAATTGTGTAGTTTAGTGCGGTTAAAACTACCTTCACATGACATAATACCACCCCCACTCCCAAATGCAGATTCAATGCTGGGCTGGTTTTCAGTAATTTTAATCGAGAGAAGTTAGCTTGACGTGAAAATGCCATCGTAGTTATAAATGTTTCGTTTCCTTGAGAAAATCGAAAAACATGAGACCACGTATTTCATTTGCACCACAGTACATTCCACAAGATTGCCGGTGGAAATTTGTGATTTCATCAGACCAAACCAGAGATGTCTCAGGCGTGCAGAATGACCACGCTCTTACTTTTAGGTTTACAAACATGTCAAACTCATAGGCCCTGTTTACCTGATGGGTTGTACGTTGGCGCATGGCACAAAGGACTGACCACTTGCGACTAGTCTTCACACAAAGAACTGACAACCTGCGGCTAGTCTTGTGTCATTGCCCACCTCCGTGGTCCCTGGTCATCCCACCACCCCATCTCCCACAGTTACACAGTCTCGCAGTCTTGCTGAAACCAAGAGGCAAGCGTAGCAAGGACCAGAATTTGACCACTCTGTACACAGAGACTGCCCCCCCCCCCACCCCAATAATTTAATGATTTTTTTCAGTCAAAATTTTAATTTTCTCTTCAGCTTGATGGCTCTTCCAAAACCAGCCCAAAACCAGCAAAATCGCACGGGGAAGAAAATTCCCGCAAATCATGAAAAAAACTAGCCCAATTCCGTGATTTCTCGCCCAATCTGGGAACACTGCACCCGACTGAGACACTTGCCAGTTTTTTTGGAGCAGTTTCCATTCTTTTTTTGCTTTAGAATTTTGGCTTTTCTAAATGGCGTTTGAATATTGGTCTGATAGCTCATCCATGTTTCTTTAAAACACTTGAGACATCATAATTGTTTAAAATTACCTTAACATGAATGATTCTGCTGACAGAAGATTGTTTATATAAAAAGGAACACTCTGGGTACTTTAAAACAGAAACGGTACATCTGGCATAGCATGGAGGTTTAAGTGAATTATCGTCCTTTGTTAGGCCTAGTTGTTTCTTTAACAGTTGTAAACTTTTCAAGATGGCGGAACGACGTGTAATGCCCGACGACTTGAAAAACATTGAATTTGAAACAAGCGAGGAGGTGGACGTCACACCAACCTTCGATCACATGGGCCTCAGAGAAGAGCTTCTTAGAGGCATATACGCTTATGGTGAGTGTGTTTTTACCAAAGAACAATTAATCTCTTGTCGTCAAACTGGTTGTCTCGCACAACACCTGTTGTCGATAATTATGAGGTGCATCATGTTTTAGTAGATCTAGTCTAGGTAGATTCTAGATCTACTGCAAAGAAAATTTTCAGGCTTCACCTATGCAATTAAAACCATGCTCATTGAACAGATCTTTGCTTTCTGAAGAAAATGATACAAAGAACCTGTAGGCCTATAGATCTATGGGAAGGAGTTCTGTACTCGAGCGCCAGTATAGATAGAATCTATATAGATCTAGCTACCCCGGCGGCTTTCCCTGATAAGTCAATCTGACTACTGCCCGGTCGAACATCGGCCTACGGCCTCGATGATACAAACTGACTAGACCCTCACGTCGTTACATATCAATCATTGCTTTTTTTTCCAATGACAATTGGATAAACTAACAAAATTAATAAGTACCGAAAAAATATAGGCCTATAGGGTTTTTTATCAAAAAGTGGCGCTCGAGTAAGGTACTCCTCCCGATCTATGATCAAAGCACTAGGTGCGGTCATGAGCCAGGAAATGGTGTAAATGCCTGGAAGTAAACAAAGTCCAGCGAGCTTCTGACTGGTTCCATTTAACCACTGGACTTTGGGCATGTCAGCGAACACTTAAAATTCTCTCTCAGTTAATCTGTGCTGGTCAGAACACTTTTCAAATGTATGCATCAACTGCATGTCTGTGCGGTCACCTGTTGGTGGTGCAGTCACATTCACAAGTTGTTGGTTGTGCAGTCATCTGCATGATGTAAGTGCCATCAGTGCATGCTCTCTGTGCGATCAATATCAAAATAGATAGATCTGATAATCAACCTTCCCATTCTCCTCTTTTCTGATTCTTTGTCTTCCCACTCTGTTTCGTCCTCATGCTGGTATTTTGCCTTATTTTTGTGGGCTGCTCTTCATTGCCACACCACACATCCACTTCTTCTTTCTACCTTATCTTTCCTGTTCCTCTGCTGCTCCTGTACCTTCTGTTTCTTCTCTGCCTTCTTTCATTCCTGCTTTAAAACTAAAAGGAGGGAAAACTGTTCTCATACAATTTAACTTAGTCACTGAATTTAATACTAGACCTATTCAATTATTCATTGATCAAGTTGCAAAATGCCTTAAAAATAGCCTATATTATATGTAGCCGATTTGGATTTGACCACAATATTATTCTTTGTTTATCATTAAATTCGGTTGTTTACTATTAGCTGGTGTGCAGTGGCTCTTTTGAACTCTTGTTTTGAATACATTATATTGTAATCATATTAATATTATAATAATGGAGGTTTGCTGCCTAGTGATCCCAGTTGATGCAAACACAAAATAATGTCACCTTGCAATTACCAATACCAGTGACCGCACCTCATGCAGGGTGTCAGATGAATGCATGTCAGTGCCATTTGTACTTGTGCATAATCATGCTCATAATACTCAGAAGACATTTCTGATGAAAATCCACCCAAAGCAGAGTGTCCAGAGCACTTCTGTGAGCTTACACCTGACCACTAAATGGAGAAAACTGTAGGGTCACATATTTACCTTTGAACTCAAGATGGAAGTTGTGGGGACACAAAACTTGGGAAAATTATCCAAGGCAAAATACAAGTTTTTATTAAACAGCAGCCATATATGATGTTGTGATGTCTTGATAAGAACGTCACAAAACGTGTATTACTATTAGTCACAAAAACACCGGTAAATGAAACTGTATGGAAAAACAAATATTGACTATAGATCTAATTAAAATTGGTGGGAAAACAAAAAAGTTATGAATTTTACAGACTCCGAAAAATTTCAAGATTTTTACCAAACTTCATCCCAACTTTTGGACAAAGTAAAGCTACACTAGGAGATACACAGCACCAATCTCTCTAAAACACATTCAGAATATGAAATTACTCTTGTAGATCTAGCTCTAGATCTATAATAAAGAAGAAATGCATGCTTAGCCTAAAACTATTTTACTACTGTGTCAGACTCAAAGTGGACTGATCAGTCTCTTGTAATTTTTTGTCCCACATTGTGTTTGTTGCCAAGTTTACCCATATTTATTTCTTGCAAGTTGAGTCGCAAAGAAGATCTGGCAAATGCATAATTCAGTAATAACTAATATTATGGCCTAAACCTACCCAGAAATTGAAAAAAAGCAGAAAATTTCAAATAGTTTAATGAATGCATAATCTGTGAAAATTGACCAAAATCACACCAATGTATTGTTATCAAAATGCACTTCTTTTGAAGGAGAATAAAAAATCTACCTCATTCATTCATATAAAATGAATGAAAACACAAAATCAATACCATTAGATCAAGACCAGATGAAAAACTGATGATTTATTAGAAATAGTCACATACGCTCGCACGTATTAAAAGATAGTGAGAAAAACTGAGGTGAAAGTGGTCAAATTTTCACAGATTCGCCGATATCAAACACTCCCAGCAGGGCTTTTGGAGTACCTAATTTTAGCACAAGGAGACGCTTGAACTTCTCTTTCCGTCGTTGTCTAAGTAGGCCTATACCCCCCTCGCCTGAACAAATAGGCCTAAAGGCTAAACGATAATAAAAAAAATGAAATTAGAGAAAACAACAGATTTTGTATTTACATCTGGATGTCACCCATGTGGCAGTTAGTTCTTGACTGTGAAAGTGACCCTAGACAGATCTAGATCCAGATCTAAAAGAAAAAAGTACGCTATATGGCAAAAAGCAGGAAAAAGACTTAGACCTAGATCTACCTACTTTGGAAGGAGTTCCTTTGGTCTTGATCGCCCAGTCATGACCACCATAGCCCTAATCTTAAACCTGTCGCTTACCTTGTCCTTATTCTTCAACCTAATCTCATTCCTAAGTTAGGGCCTAAAGGACCCCCTGCCTTTACAATGAGAAAATAAAATGAAAATCTGTAAAAATTTGTAAGAGTTCACAGTGTAACGTAACTTTTCTATAATTTCTGCTGCTTTCTGGCTGTCACTGCCAGTGTCAAACAAAACTTGTGGAGAGTCACCATCTAGTGTTTACTCTTTGAGATCAAATTTTTTAATTTTTTTTTTCTTAAGGTGGCTCCCACATGCAGTAGTTAATTCTAAATACTTTTAAAGAAATGTGCCTATTTATATTGAATTTCATGGGAATTCATTCATAATTTTTATTCTTTGAGATCAAATTTTTTTTTTTTTTTTTCTTAAGGTGGCTCCCATATGCAGTAGTTAATTCTAAATACTTTTAAAGAAATGTGCCTATTTATATTGAATTTCATGGGAATTCATTCATAATTTTTATTGTGGTAAAGTTTTCATTTCCTTCAGTCAATGATAGTTTTTGATACTGTGTTTTGCCATAGGTGCACTCCGTCAGGTGGCTGATGCAATCACTGTTGTGTTGAGATTTGAGCCTGCTCAATTTGGTAGCGTGTGATAGTGTATGAATGGGTCAATAGTCATAACAATACAAAATATTATTTATTACAAAATGAATGATGGCTGAGCAAGCATTCTTTAATCTTTTGAGACTTTATTTACATTGCATACAAAGCTGTGGGACATGGAGAGATGCCCACATGAACATTAAGTGAGATTTCTATTGAGACAGCTGTTGTAAGTAGTGTAGGTGAAAGAGGTGAATACAAAATGTGACCATGTCATGCAGAATTGATGAGAAAATCATGTGGCCATATGAATTTTTTTATTTTACAATGTTTTAGGTTTTGAGAAACCATCTGCTATCCAACAGAGAGCTGTGAAGCCTGTGGTCAAAGGTCGGGATGTCATTGCACAGTAAGGACTTGTTTTTTCATTGAGGAAATTGAAAGTGACTGCCAATACAACTACTTTGTAGTTTGTTGTGTGCTTGCATCTTGTCATTTTTTTTTAAAGTAGAAAGTTTTAATTTCCCAAAGAAAGTATAACTAGTTTGAGAGGTTACAAACACTTCAGTGCAAGCTATGAGCGTTTACGATCATGTTTATAGTTTCATCATGGCATT
Organism: Onchidella celtica; assembly: GCA_963931925.1. NCBI lineage: Eukaryota > Metazoa > Mollusca > Gastropoda > Systellommatophora > Onchidiidae > Onchidella > Onchidella celtica. The sequence goes on from OZ007569.1 coordinate 61,910,152, forward strand.
TCACAGAAGTGAATGATCTAGGTTGTGTTTTGTTTTCAGTGTTGTTGAATCATGAACTTTGTTGTAATTCCTACAGTACTAGACAGTTTCATTCACATTTTTAGAGACAAATGATAAAATGATGTCAGGAATTGCAGTTATATGTTTTGGTTCCATTGCTTTTCTTGATATTTGAATATTGTATCTTGTTTTCTTCAACCTCAGAGCACAGTCCGGTACAGGAAAGACAGCAACATTTTCCATTTCTATTCTTCAATGTCTTGACACACAGATCAGAGAGACCCAAGCTCTTGTACTTTCTCCCACCCGTGAATTGGCTGTACAGATCCAAAAGGTCAGCACCTGTCCACATCATTCCTATAACTACTTGATTTAATTTTTGCACTTTTGAAATAATTATGGAAAATTCTTTTCACAAATTAGTGATTGTCGCATTCTATCAGATCTCAGTGTTCCAGAAATGCCACTTTTCTGAATTTCCAGAAATTATGCAATGTCCAACGTGCCGCAAAAAATCTCAGTGATGCCACCGAAGTGTAAAACCTGGCCAGAAGATTAGAACAGTACTCAAGATTGTGAAATATTATTTCCGGAGTAAACTCCCCTGTTTTCTTTTCTTCCCATGATTGCTGTATCTATTGCCTGTTGTGGTTATTCAGATTTGAACATGTAGTGTGTAGATCTGTACATATTGCCAACACACTTGCAGTTTTGATGGGCAACATTTGGCAACAGGTATGCAGTCTGCCCTTTTTTTTTTTTTTTTAACATACTTATTCATGACAAGACAAGTTAAGTAAGGAAGAGGGATAGGAAGCATCTACATGCAGAAACATTGGAAGGCAACCAGTGTCTTGAATATTTTGTTTCATATACTCCCATCATTTGCCATTGAGTTTTTGCCATGCATTTGTCATTATTTATGAGAGGCTTTTCTTTAAATGCTTAATTTTTCTGTAGGTTGTCCTTGCATTGGGTGATTATATGAATGTCCAGTGCCATGCTTGTATTGGTGGAACCAGTGTTGGTGAGGACATCAGAAAACTGGATTATGGACAACATGTTGTCTCAGGAACTCCGGGCAGGGTGTTTGGTGAGTTTCTCTATTTTAATTAATCATGATAACTGCAACACACTAAATCAGTAAATGCCAAACAGCATCCAAGCCAAATATTTGAGATAGGCATTTAATTTGAAGACCAGTAGACTTCGGATTATAATGTCTGTGGACAATAAAACAATCATGAGTGATGTAAAATTGTATGAACAGTGTTCATTATTTCAGATTTAAAAGATTTATGATCCAGTATAATTTTGAAAACATATATATAAGAAATTTTCACACCCTAATCTCAGCAAAACCACTTAAAATTAACTAAATCTATCTTCAGATATGATCAAGAGAAGAAATCTTCGGACAAGATCGATCAAGATGTTAGTCCTGGATGAGGCTGATGAAATGCTCAAGAAAGGTAATTTGAAATTCTTTTTGGTTATGGTGTTTTCAAATACACATTTTGAGGAGGGGGGGCGGGGGGCTAATTGAAACTTTATTAAGGGATCAAAATCTTACCATTCATCACATGCTTTAAGAAAGAATGGTCGGCAGTCATTTGCTCTGTGTGTTGATATAAAGCAGACTTGCCAACCTATACGCAATGGTGTATTTTATGATGCAAAAGTGAGAAAAAATAAGGAAATAAGCGTCAGATAGCGCCAGTACGCATTTTTAGATAGTATATTAAATTATGCAGACGGAAGCCATTTTTCCGTGAGTGGAACTCTTGTGTGGGAAACCTGACAGTAGTCCTCTAATTGGAGATGCAGTGCGGGAGGCATGCCTAGGCTAAATCTAGATCTGTGTTTGGATTTAAAGCGGAATATCTTTTGTGTTGTGGACCGTTGCTTTCAGACACGGATTTTAGGTGGAATAATACTGAATTTTTGACTGAATTTGTTGTTTCATGCCTGGAGGCATGGTGAATGAGGTCATGGCTACAAAGACGGAGCAAGTCTTCCTCAACTCTTACAAGAAAACATCCCATTTGTCAAAGAATGCACATCAGAAGGAGTGATTCTCAATATTATGCACATTGCACTTACTGCAAAAGTGACTTTTATGTTGGCACATCAGCCTTACGGGATATAAAGATTAAGAGACACCAAAGTGTGGCAAAGCACACCAAGCTTGAAGAAATGAAGGCTTGTACTCAGTCGGGGGCAATGGATAAATTCATGAAAAATTGTGGTGTCTATGATGTAATTAGCAAAGAAAGAGGAAAGCAGTGTAATCTGAGTTCTTTATCAATTTAAGTTCATTCACTTATTCACGGTATAATTTTGCTATTAGGCCTATGTTGTTTCCAGTTGTGAAATGTTTTTCAGAAAATAAGCAAAAATACCAGTTGTTTTTTTTGTTTTTTTTACTGAAAATGAACAGAAGAACAAATGGGGGTTGGCAAGTCTGTATAAATTAACAATGTTATATTCTTATTATTACAAGGGGAAGAAAATGTAATGAATGGCAATTTAATTTTGGCAGGTTTCAAAGAACAGATCTATGATGTATATAGATACCTGCCACCAGCCACACAGGTTTGCCTCATCTCAGCCACACTTCCACATGAAATCTTGGAGATGACGAACAAATTTATGACAGATCCCATTCGTATCCTTGTCAAGCGGTAAGTTGGCTTTGCCCTTAGGTTTCAGATGCAGCAAAACTGCATCATTTGTTTTACTACACACATGTGAAATATCTGTTCTAGCATGGGACACTGGCCTTGATGTGACTAGGAAGACTTCATTGTAAACAGTGTTAAGGTACTAGAAGAAAATAATCATACAACTTTGTTGTATCATCCTCTTAGAATGACAAGATTGTAACTCGTTTCCACTGACTTTTGAGAAATTGATGATTCAAGTTTCATGGGCTCATAGTCATGGCTTTTTGAGGTACCCTTTCTCGCTTTTTAGTAATACTTACAAATTACACACTGAATCTGCTTGTTACTATGACACACATTGGAGACGGCCTGTAGAAGTAGCATGTAAATCACTCAGTTAAGCCAAAAAATGGAGATAGAACCCTTGACATTCTAAGGGGACACAATGGCAAATGGCTTGCATGCACTTAAGTTTTGTAAAATCTGATGTACAGTCATCTTTGCATGTGATTTTATAGTATTTGTAACAAGTTTTGCTTTTATTGCTGTTGTGTGACAAGGGATATTCTGATTAACTGAGTAATATTGTTTTGTATTTATTGTACAGTGATGAGTTGACACTGGAAGGCATCAAACAGTTCTTTGTGGCAGTTGAACGAGAAGAGTGGAAGTTTGACACACTTTGTGACTTGTACGACACATTGACCATCACACAAGCTGTCATATTCTGTAACACAAAGAGAAAGGTTGACTGGCTTACAGACAAGATGAGGGAGGCAAACTTTACTGTGTCATCCATGCATGGTGATATGCCACAGAAAGAGAGAGAAACCATTATGAAAGAATTCAGATCAGGTGGAAGGTAAGAAGTCGAAATCAAGGAATATGCTGTTGTGTAAAAAATTGATTTGTGTACGCTCTTGTCATAATACAAGGAAAACTAAAAGAGGGCATTTTTTTAAAGAAGGAAACTACTGTAGTCTTTGGAACAAAGACCATTTAGTACCCCGTTCGGCATTACCTGTGAGATCAGTTGTAAGACTGATAAAAATTTAAAACCTTATTGCATTATTGTAATCATATCAGTTTCCTCTAGGCATTGAATTTACCATTTGGGGGCCTAGACAATAGCCTGTATTGTTTTGTTTTGTTTTTAACTACTGAGCAAGGTATAAATTATGTGTTATATTTGAAAATAAATGGTGAAAGTCAGCCTTTTTTTTTTTGGTGCATGATATTTGATAGATGCATATATATGGACAAGGTCATGTCAAGAAGTACATACTGCATGATTTGAAGATTGAATGCTCATGCGGATAAACCATTTTTGTGAATACACTCTCATTTATACCTTTTTAATACCACTATAATTTCAGAAGAAAGATTTTATGCTTTGCTCAGATTATAAAATTTGTCAGATTTATGTGATTTTCATCCTTTCCCTTTCTTCCTTCCCACAGCCGAGTTCTGATCACAACAGATGTGTGGGCTCGTGGTATTGATGTGCAGCAAGTGTCGTTAGTCATCAACTATGACCTCCCCAACAGCAGAGAATTGTACATTCACAGGTGTGTAATTTTGCATCCATTTTTCTATGTTTTAAGATTACATTTACTTACTGGTATCTCCCTTGTTGAAGTTGGTTGAGGAAACAATGCTGCCATAACGCTCATAGTTTGACTCGTATTTGTATCATGTTAATTTTGGTCAAGTTCAGTTTTTATGAGATGAATCAGGAATAAATTTCATTGTACCTGAAAAAAAAAAATCCTTTCTTTTCAAATATGTGCACGTTTATGGTAGGGGCCCGTTCATAAAGTATGTACCTATAAAGGGGTTATCCCCAGCATATGGAAAAAAAAAATCGAGCATACATACTCTCTGGAAGGACCATAGTTACAGCTTTTTATTTTTATCCTAAATGTTTGAAAAATGTGTAGATCAGGTTGTTGGTGTGAGAAGTAATGTTTTTGGTTGACCAAAAAGCAATTTTCCACTGTGAATATTCGATAAAAGCAATTGTGTCTGACATATGACATTTGCTTCCTTACATTTTCAGAATTGGTCGATCAGGTCGATTTGGACGCAAAGGTGTTGCCATCAACTTTGTGAAAAATGATGACATCAGAATTCTGAGAGATATTGAACAGTACTACGCTACCCAGATTGATGAAATGCCAATGAATGGTATGTATACTTTGTTTTGTGGCATCATAATTGTGTTTTACATAATTAAGTAAAAAAGGGAAAAAAGTTCTGTTTTGAAATTCAGTTGTCCAGAATTCACATTTTAAACATTTTTTGTTTGTTTTGAATTTACAGTGGTTGAAAGCAGGTTTGCACCAATTTGAGTTTGATAGAGCAAAAGATTATTGAACATAAGCTGTAGAGTTAGTTCCTCAGATCAAATGAAGTGTACCTGACATCACCCAGCTTCCACTCCTCATTTTAGAGAAAAAGTAAAAGTTAAAAAGTTTGCATTTGTTCTTATATCCAATCTGAAGAAATCTTGTTTATCAGGTGTGTTAGTGTAATACATGTGCATGTATTCAAAATGGAACATCTCAGCCCTGCATGTAACACTTTTTTCTTTCCTATTTTTTAAATTTCAGTTGCTGATCTTATTTGAGCCCCACTGACAAGCACACAGAGGTTCCCATCCAGCTGTATAAATTGGCAGTCATGAGTCACCAGAATTTGAATTTAGTACATGTGGTAGGCCTACATTACCAATGACAATGTTAATTCTTCTTTTAAATCATGAAATGTTTTAAGTTCTCTTGTTTATTTTGTCAAGCGGTTGTGTGCCGCCACAGTGTACTTACATAAGGATGTGTACAACTGCAAAATGTACCTGCCAGAAACAACCTGAAATTGTAATTTTTTCAGCTTACTATTCAGACATAGATCAAGATACTATAGTTGAACCGAGATGTAATAAGACATGTACATGGTTAGGTGGAAGTTCTGATGTAGAAATTAAGGGCAGGTCATAAAGTTTTCCTTGGAAAAAAAATGGTTCTTTTGTATAAAGAAGTAACTTTCCTTGTACCACTGAAAAAGACCAAGGCAACATGTTTTCGTCATTTTGAAAATGGATACCTTAACATGTAAACCATAACACTGCTTGCTTGCTTCATTTGGAAAAACATTTGAACTGTTCAAGTGTACAAAACCAGAAATTATGGTCACCAAACAAGAAATTGTTTTTCTAGAACTTTTCAGAATTCAAATGTTAGCCATTTTATGACCATTAATATTAAAGCAATTTTTGAACTTAAATTTACAGGCTGTATGGGCGCTTTATTGTTGTTTTTTTTATGTAAATAAAGTGCATAAATACAATACGGACATGCTTTTTGTTTTTTGTTATATTTAAAATTCTGTGTAAGTCCTCTTTTTATTCTGTCATCCCATAGAAACAGACTTTTAAGATATTCATACTGTGGACACAATTTTTTGCGCCTAAATTTTAACCTGCCATTAAAGTCAGTGAAATTCTGAAGAACGGCTAATGGCATTTCCATAACAGCTGAATGCACGCCTGCGTTGGATTAAATCAAGATTATAATATGGAGACAGCTATGTAACATACAACAGAGAATACACGTATTTAAAAATATAGATAATTATACGTGTACTACATTTTGTTCCTCTACTGACCTACACTGTACCTTATCTTGTCCAAAATAAATTAGTAATCATATAAAATACTTCCATGAAATTACCTATATGTATACAGGAACTTATACTAGAGAAATCTAATGTTTGTGTTGGTCGTGCAACAGAATTTATTATTTGGGATATTTATCGTTCGGCTAAGCAAAATAGAAGTATCATGCTTAACACCGACTTTGCACAATATAGAACTCGTTCACTTGTTTTGCTCTCGTATTTTTGAGGTGTGCTGGCATCACAAAAACATGAACAGTTCTACAATGGTGTCATTCTTATTCTTTCACAGGAAAAAAAACAATACAAAGTAACTTTCATCTTTCTTGGTTAAGATTAATAACAATGAATATTATTTTCAAAAAAGCTTTTTCTTCTAATTGTAAAGTGCTTCTTCCTTTATCAAAAAGCCACAAACTACGCTAATCTGTACAGTCTAAGTCATGCAGACAAACAAAACTTTATTTTGTGCAACATAAAACAACAACAAAAATGTGCATTAATACATTCCAAACATACATGTATTTTCCAATACACATGTATTTAGTGACATTGGGGATGTAAAGAATTGAGTACAATGACAAGTTTTCATTATGTTAACTCACAACTTCATGGTGAAGTAGTTGTACAACTACAAGTAAAATAAAAGTAATAGCAATGAACCAGATCTGTGTAGGAAAAGCAAAGTATTGTCATTTCAAATGAAAAAAGCTAAAAGGATATTTAGAGCCCGGCCTGGCTCTCATTTCACATCTCTTTACAACATACTTGATAGTACATGTAGTACAGCATATCGGAGTTATCACTTTTAATATAAGCCCTTTTGCACTTAAAGAAGAACAGATGCCAGTGCAATTAATACATTGTAACTTCTTTTCATGCTATTAAAATGTGATGTGGCTGATTTCTAGCTAGAATTCACTATGTATTAACCAAGAAGTTGGAGAAACTAGTTCGGGTTTTCACTAAAAAAAATATAGAACCAAATCATCGTTAGTACTTTATCTTTCCAACATTAAGTAAATATCATACCAAAACGAAAACAAAACAAACACATTACATGCACATGAAACATTCATGAATCATGGAAGTATTATCCAGGAAGTTAAGTGCCATTTGCTGTCAGTAGACAAGACAAACTCAGTCCTACACAAGACAAACTCTATTAAATTTAAAACATCCATTTACTAACGCTTATTTTATGTCAAGATTGTCAGCAGCATCAAATCTGTCCCATTTATGCTTTACGATGGGAATAATGAACGATAGAAAAATCACCAATATCAAGAAGCTGGTGTGAAGTTAAAATATACATGTACATAGTGCAGGATAAGTTTGTGCAGAATACAAAAAATGAACAGAATGCTGAAATGGACATTATATAATAATATAAAATTATAAAAGATACAACAAGGGGTCCATGATATTATTACTGTACATGTATTGTTATCACATTCAGACATGAACTCAAATTGCTCTCATGTTTTTATAATACAGTACATGTACGTGTATAATGAAAGAAAGTTCGTAAATTTTATATGGATTGACAAGTTATGATCCGTTCTTAATCTCATATTCTGCAAAGAAAGTCTTCTTCATGAGTTTTGTTGTTGCTTTGGTTTGTTTTGACCATTGTTATTTGTCTTTGAAGCTGAAACAAGTGTAAAACTGAGTGCATGATTGTATTGCAATACACAGTGTACATTAGTTTGGAATCGGGATAACATGCATTTAATGGGTGGTCAGTGCTGAATGTGTGGGATATTACATCCAAAAAATATTGTAATATGTAATACATAATTAAATTACAGATACAGTGTATGCTTGAGTAATAATTAATCCAAAATACATGTATGATAACTGATAGTACATGTAAGTGATTGTCTTGAAATTAGAGGACGTGCTTTTTGACGGTAAAAAAATGAAGGGCTACATGTGCAGCTGTACAAAAAGGTTGTCAATTTAAAAAAAATTACAATTATACATGTATGTTTGCAAGTTCACATCTACTGTGCTCCTATTGTAATCAACAGCAATTATGGCATGGCTAGTGTGCAATATACTACATGTACATGTATTACTGTAAAGGACGTGTACAGATGACCTCAAATATAACGACCTACGGGTACAACGGCATAATTTAGAGTCCCCATTTCATAGTCTTCTCATGAGTGAAAACAAAAACCCAACAAAAACTTCTTTACAATGGCGGCAAATTAAGCACACCTCTGATACAATAGCAAATTCCCTTCTGACGTCACAGAATACATTGACCAAAATATTGCCCGCCTGAGAGATCTTTCGGGGTGGACAGAATGGGAATGCGCGAGGTCAGGGAGCGGGGGTAATTGTCTACTGTTAATTGTTATGACCAGTCGCCAGTCCTGTGTAACTGTGGGGGGTAGGGTGGTGGGATGGCCACGCACCGCAGAGGTGGGCAATGACGCAAGACTAGTCGCATGTGGTCAGTCCTTTGTGTGGACGTATAAAACAAATCGGGTAAAAAGCGCCCGTGAGGTTGGGATACATGACATTTGCATTGTATACATTGTCGCGGATCGGGATTTTGGGGAATATAGATCAAGAGGTCCGCTTCCCAATCACACGAGCACAAAAAAAAAAAAAAACAATTAAACAACTTTCACTCTAAAAACTAAATAAATCAATTTGAGTAACAGACTGCAAAGTTTATATATCTAACAAATTCAAAGATAAAATATACAATAGATAACGAATACAATAGCAACTGAAAATGCTCAGCTAAGCTGAGGAGCAACTATGAAGTACTTAAGGCAATGTAATATGAAGTTATCTAAGTCACAATAAATTTACATTCAAAAGAATCCGCGCCCGAGGGCGACGGATCCTGTAAGGTTTAAAGTTCTATCTCTCTTCATACTAAAACATATTTATATAGCGTCTCTGCCAGGCGCGCTCTGGTGTAGTTCACACGTGGTCGCGGGAAATGCATGTGGTCTGGCAGTACTGGTCAACAGTCTACATGTGTAGGTGGCTGTAAATTCAGCATGGAATTAAAATCCTTAGCTCACCATTCGGCCCTCACAATGTGAGGGCTGTTGATATTAGCGATGTGGGTTTAATGCTCAAACAAGTAGGCTTGGGCTCAGGAGCGTAGATTTCTGACAATGCTCCATCACTGTACATATCAGCTCAATCGCTGCGTCTCTATGACTTCTCATCTGGCTGAGAGCTCGCCGTCCACCTCGTAAATGGATTGTCTACATGTGGCCCAGAACTAAGTTCTGTATGGCCTTAAATACTGGACTGCATCTGCAGCTTACCGTCTAATTCCTGGATTGTGATTGGTGCAACCACTTCTAGCTCAGCTGCCGAACTGAGTTATTTTAAGCAACAACCCTACGCAACGACCTTGGGTCGACATCAAAGGTCGAATCACTCAAGACAATAAAATGTAATTTTATAGCAATAAATTCTTAACATGTTCAAAACCCCGAGCTTTTACTCTGGATCACGGATTTTCTGTACGTCAACAGACGTCTCAATAACATTTAATTCCTACTCACCCCTTCCCTCTCTACTAAACCTAGTTCAAAACACGAGATATAAAAAGTGCTCAGTCATGCACACCTACGCTGTCCGTCTATCCTTCCCCACACCTTCTGTCTATCTTTTAGGAAAAAAACTGTTCAAAACAAATTGTTTACGAGACCACGTTATGCTGGCTCGCACAATAATTACGTTTGTAAAAATTACTCACTGCTCTCTCACAAAAATTTAGTCAGTGGAAACATTTATGAATTAAATCTGTTCTTGACATACATAATGGTTATTCACACAAGGGACTGGCCACGTGCGTCTTGCGTCATCGCCCACCTCCGCAGTGTGTAGCCATCCCACCACCCTACCTCCCACATTTACATAATCTCCCACGAGTTCACATGAAGGACTGGCAACTATGAAGGGTTTTTGACGTTGCCGTTCCTGTTTCCGTATACATGAAAACCCAGCTTAATTCAGTCCGTCGACCCGCTGTCAATAATTACCTTTGACCTTGTCTGTAACGGGATCTCGCTTAGAACGTGAGTTTTGCAGTGGTCCCGTGAATGGCGTTGTATCCGAATTCCACTGTATTTCAGCATATTTTTCGTGTGAAAATTTTTTAATCCCTGACGAATGATTAAACTAGAGAAATAATTTGTATTATTAAGTTTACAGTCTAAAGGAGGAATGGAATGAAATGAAATACGTGTAAATCACTAAATGTGTGATTATTCTAGTGAAAACATTGATCTTTAAAAAAATCACAACCCCAATACATCAGTGAAATACATTATGTAGTTCACATTCACTCATACATGTATTTTCCCTCTTTAATCACATGAAGGAAGAATAAAGTAGAAAGGAAGTAACAATGCAACCCACAGCAGAAAGGCATTCATCAGGAATGAAAATGAATGCCCATGCATTTAATTAAGCTGAAGTTATTTTCTGCATGTCAAAACTGTTCACCTTTTCCACCCAATCCATTTCTTGGCCCTATACATTATCATACATGTATTGTACCATGTACCCACGTCGTTCTCTTTACCTTCCTTTGTCCTGGTCTTGCCTTTGCACCTAAGGTGTGAACGCTCACTTCTTTTTTCTATGGCCAATTCTAAAAATGCTTGCAATAATTCTCAACTGAAGTATGATTTTGGATCAAGGTGTGTTCCTGTGGTACTGCGCAACTAGATAGAATTCTCGACGGCTGCATGTCTCTTCGATCTCAGGGATTTAAAAAGGTTCAGAGTCGAAATATCAAAATTAAATACATGTAGAAGTTCAGGTGTTGGTAAGTGCAGTGTAAGCCCAGGTCTAGTGAAGATCATTTTACGATGCTCATAATACTGTTTTCAATCCTAAAATAATAATAATTAAAATTTTATGGTTTTGTTTTGTTTTTGGAAATCCTGACTGAATGCTGGAAAAGCGTGAAATTAATTTCACCATAAAGTCAATTCCATAAATAGAACTCAGGATTTGCGAGAATTGAAATTCAGAATTTGACATAAATCTATAAACACGAATTATAACCCACTCTTATTGAGAAATGGGCCAACAAATGACAACTACCCTGAAGAAAGCACTCTAATTTCTAGAACTCCAATATTCAAGATTGTTCGACATTGCCACTGCTCTGGCCAGAGATTCAGTAGAGTACAGCGTTTTTGCGGGTACCTGGGCAGTAAAAGTGGTCATCGCACGGTTCTGCTGTTGGTGCCCTGTCCAGTATCTGCTGTCCTGGGCTTAAAAAAAAAAGAACGTATCTGGGTAACAGTTCTGATAAGTGACAAGCCATTTGGACATGCAATTGTAGATAAAAAATATAAAAAATGTAGGAATTGCAAGTTCTGTGCCTTTGAATTGCACAGCTGCTGGCGTTTACATAATTAGTGAATGAGGAGAATTAGACCACAAAACCAATCAGTCACGTCTCTTGCAGTAAATGACCTAAGATTACAGAACCTATACACAATACAAGTGTCAGGGAGCATGTAGAAACGGCGCTGTTTTCTCCTGTCACCCGGCCAACTGCCACTCCACAGGTGCCAGGCATGTGGTCTGATTTTGGCATGAAGTTAGAGAGTTCTTTCAGCATGGCACCGACAGCCCAATCTGAGTAAGAAAAATGAATGAATGATACAGTGTAATAAATGTACATGAATTATTACATATATTTATACATGTATGTTACAACTGGAATTATGAGGAAATTACACCTGTGAGATAAAGCTTTATATTGCCTTCAGGCAAGAACAAGAAAAAACAAAAGAAAAATAAAATAACACCAAGAAAAAGACCTCTACCCCTCGGGTACAGCATAGCTATCATAGCCTAGATCACTTTTCTCAACCTTTCTTTTCAAAACACCTCTTTCTTATCATCCTGACACAAGGCCTTCCCCTTTTAACTTCCAGTCCACCAAGAACAAAGGCTCAAAATTATCAGTGTCATGAATATGGGACTATGCAAGTATGCGTGTTTGGTTTCTTCCAGTTAAGTGAGTATAAGTGGCCCCAATGCAACGAAAAAAGAAGCTTTCAGGAAGTCCAGTATTAACATAAGAAACATTTGTTCTACGACTGCACACTGAATGAATCATGTGATCAAGACGCCCATATCGCACCTTGCACCGGTATCCAATGGCCTCAAATACATCCCTCAGAGAACGCAATGGCTGGTTTACGTTTTTTTTTTTGATCGCTAACAAAAATGTGAATAATCTGCTCTGTCGTTATACCGGCACATGTATTATACAGTCCAGTAATCGCCCTGTTTTCAGTGTACAGACCTACACTCTGATCCCCGATCTTTGAAGCCAGTCTGATGTTGTTGGTCTCGCGGCTGAACCCGTAGGAAACCGTCAGTATTGTCGGGATGTACAGACCCATTAGGCAATCGGCTGAGGCGAATTGTTCACTCATTCCTTCACTGACAACTTGTTGCAAACTCTGGAAAGGATCACAGTATTTATAATGTAACGATTGCATAATTATACGTGAATGTCAAAAAACAAAATGTAAAGATCAGTCAACGTACATTCTCATTACATGTAACATAATCAGATTGTAATGATTTATACACTACAGTTTTGATGACAATACCATCTGTCTGTCTATTTTGTTTCCCCCTTTCCTTTGCGTTTTATTGCACCATTTCTGTATTACATGTATTTCTTACGCCAGGCTTGGTAACGCACATGTAGGGCATTTTCTTTTTGCCACATTGCGACTTGGCTTCAGGTTGTGCTGCGACCCCACAGATTTTCTGTTAGAGAGCATGGCGCACAATGCGTGTTTTACGTTCCAAGAAGTGAACGATTCTTTTTCAGCATTACTCTGTAGTCCCTGAATCTAGCGAGCTGGAGAGCAATACGAGTCAGTGCCTACCTTTCTGCAGTGTTTGAATGCTGCCTCTTCCAACAGATCTAAGCGAAGAATACCGTCCTGACCAACGACATTCAGTGTCCTGGGAGTGTACACATAGCCCTGAATTGCATAAAACTGCATATTGGCAACACTAGGTTGGTAAACTGAGCCTGGGAATACAAATGACAGAAAGTAATACGACAGAATTTTAATGTTCATACGTACATGTATTAAGTTTGATAAGAAATGCAGACATTTCAAGCTCTAGACAACTAAGATTTCAGCACTCTGCTATACAATTTACAAGAACAGCGCATTTTCCACTAAGATGCCCAATGGCTTTTGTCTAGCGAAGACTGTTATAGTATTTTAGAAACATACAAACTAAATAGGTCTACATGTAAAAAGTACATGTATGTAGCCTACATATTCTTCAGATCTTTCAACATACCAAACGTAAATGGCGCCATGGGCACGATTTCGTGGATTCTGGGACAATTACCCTTCTTCCGAAATGAGTCAGATGTGTGTGTGTGTGTGTCACGCCTATTGGTAAAGCCCGGATCTGTAATCTCTGTAATCTTTTCTGACGTCAGATCTATTCACCGAGGCTTTATGGCGCAAGTCAGATGGTCAAAAGTCATCAGTTTTGCAATGATGAAATGGCTTTTCTTTCAAAGCTTCGTCTTCTCTTTTTTCATCTTCTATTCCTGCTTCCGTCTATCCTTGCCTTAGGCACACAACAGCTCAAACATAGCCACCCCCAAACCTGCCTAGACTCTTTTCGTGGTATACTATTTCTCCTTGGAATGTTGAGTTCCTTGCTCGGTTCGCACATACCTTAGTATATTTACATGCGCAACTTACAAAAGCAATACATGTATTTATCTATTGTATTCATCCTAGTGGAATGTAAAGTAGGCTCACCTATAGCACAGGGTTTAGGCTGGCATTTGATGCCTGTATAGGGTTTCAGCAAATCTCGTAACAAAGCCAGACACCGCCTGGGAGCGCCAGTACCGATCTCTGTGATTGTTCGTCCATCGCCCACATCTCGGACTGCAGAATCCTCTTAAAGAGATAAAAACTGTATTTAAACATTATTTCAATGAAAATTTTCGGCAGGAATCCATTAAAACTACGATTTTCAGAAAATGGGTTGCCCATGGAATCTTAGTGATACGAAGTCACAGCTATTACCAGAAACGACAATATTGCTTCTGAAATTGATAGTCAATTACATGTATAGCAATAGAACTCTGTGATTGATATTTTGTCATACAATATAGATCTTTAATTACATTTTATAAATAACAGGCTAATTTTTCCTACACATACTGTGTAAGGTTTTCGGAGACAAGAATGTCAGATACAACCTGGTAGCTCGATGATCTTAATCTGTCAGCTCATCGGCCATATGTCTCTCCAGCCGACTTTTTCCCACATGATAGTACAGAAGAAATAATAACGTCAAAGACATCATCCCCAAGCCTCACCTCTGAGCATGCAAGGATTCTCAATCTGGTTGTTATTGGGATCCCTTTCCGCCAACCAGTGTGCTACTTTGTGTTTCATGGAATTTGAGCCGTACTGGAGATAACTTTGTGCATACAGCTGATATTGCCGTCCAACTAAGGAAACCTGGGGAGGGAATACATGTAGCTTTTTACTTTCATAGTTACTGTTTACATTGTTATTACATGTACATTGATTACTTCTCTCCCAGCTGCCACTCGTATTAAATGTACCACTGTTTTACTCGTACTTGCCAGATTTTACGAAAAACCTCTTGGCTTAATTTCAAACCACAGTCAGGTAATGGCTGGTAAATGGATTGTAAAAATTTCGTTGTACATTAACGAACTTTGTACGTTATCTTCTTTTGCGGTTTGCTGCTGACACAAAATCTACATTTCCTGATGTGTATGAGCTAACAATAAAGCCAATGTGGCGTAATAGTAACAATCGATAACACACGAGTCTGATTACCTGAAATTCCTCAGAGAACAACGGACCTCTTGGTATGAATGTAATTTGTGTGGAGCCACCGCCCATCTCTAGAACACCCACTGAATCGTTGTCGTTTCTGTCAAATTCAGTATTTTATCAAATCAGAGATGTTTAGAGATGTTAGCAGGTTTACGTTTGAAGTAAACAAAGACATATTTACTCCCCCTCCCCCCCCCCTCCCAAATCGGCCGCTCTTTGTTTCTTTATCTTCTATATGGCTGTCGGGTTGCTCAATCTGCCCCAAGGCCATACCACATGAAAATCAACTCATCTTCCTGCAAGACTACGATTAACGTAACCAGAGAAATCGTAACTGCTTTAGCCATCAATTGATACATGTACACGTGGTTAATTAGAGGGAGATGCAAGAGTAGGCCAGGCTTATTGAAGTTGCTTGAAACAGCGAGAGCAGGGAATGGCAAAGTCAGATCAAAGAAGGAATGCTGAAAAAAAAATAAAAAATTTGAGAGAGACAGGACCAAAACTACTGTGCGTGTACTTCGACGTCAAGCCAAGTAACAATGAACGACTGAAATAATTTCAGTAATATCTCTAGTGTTCAGTGTGAGAAAAATCACATTTTCACGAATATTTTAATACTTACTTGTAGCTGTCGAAGAAACCTAACAGATAATTGGTCGCTACCCATGAGTAAAC
>OZ007569.1:61931049-62019841 GCA_963931925.1 Onchidella celtica
TCTAAGATAGACAAACGATAGATAGATAGAGAGAGAGAGACAGACAGAGAGCTAGATAGATAGATAAATAGATAGATTGATAGATAGATAGATAGATAGATAGATAGATAGATAGATAGATAGATAGATAGATAGACAAACAGATTGCTAGATAGATAGACAAACAGATTGCTAGATAGATAGACAAACAGATTGCTACATAGATAGATAGATAGATAGATAGATAGATAGATAGATAGATAGATAGATAGATAGATAGATAGATAGATAGATAGATAGATAGATAGATAATCCTACACCTTTTGCCAACGTAACCAAAATGGGAGTATAATTTAATACGGAACCCAGGCAACCAGTCTAAAACTTCAGATTAATGAAGCATCAATCAGTCTCAGCAGAGAATTGTTCAAATCTATCTTTCCGATCATACCTTATTCTTCCCACTGAAAATTTGATTTGCCAAATTAATATCATTATACCGCAGATAAAATTATATTATTATTCTTCCGCGCAAGCATGATATTATTTTGTAAACTCTCTTGAACTAAAGGAATAGATACACATTATATCCAAAAAAAATTATTGCCACCAAATCATTTCGATGTGATAAAAGTTAACAACTTTATAGGGAGTTGATGGTGTTCTAACGACATAAATTGAAAAGATGAGATAAACCAAATTTTGTGGAATTTTCTTATCTAAAGTGCTAAGTGAGATATGGCATGTTTTGACATGCGCAGAGGAAAAAACCACAGTTTCATAATTCAACATGTCATGAATGAAAAGTAGTTTTCAGAATCTTGGTGCCATTTCGAGATTTAAATCTGTTAAACAAGGAACCCGTTTTGTGTTTTGACGGCCATCTTTTATAACACAAAATATTACGTCATTTTAAGATTACTTGTACGAGTTATATTGTAATTCAAAGAGCGAACAAATCAAATACAAATAATTCGGGGAATGGATCGTGAGATAGAAATTTAAATCACACCGAGTGGGAATTGGTGGCCTCTCAGGACGATTTTTAATGGGAATTTTCGTTTTAGTTAAATTGTTTTCCTTTCAGAACTTTCCCTGAATTTCATGTGAAGTGTGTAAAATTATTGCTATATCAATAAAAAAAAATTTACTGCATCTTTCTGACTCGATGTCATGTTCTGTTTGTATGGTCAAAGAGTTATACGACATAGCCAATGTTAAAAAGTAGCCAACAAAATGCAAAGCGCGTAAAAAAAAAAAAAAAATTTGAAATAAGCGAAATCATTTAATTATATATATATGTACAGTATAATTATTCTTTTTCCAAGGGTAAAGTGGCAGGTAGCATGCTACGTAAATATGTTCAGGTATGCTGTCAGTTTACTTACGTTTCGAATAACGGTACAAAGTTGAAACGTGCACTTCCGTTAGTCGAAACTACAATAACACCGGTGTTCACACCCCCCCCCCCCCCCAATTTTTTTTTCACCCATCTGCTTTTCAATTAACACAGGAAGTGGGCCTGCAAACGTTTTTCTGTCAACTGCGTTTTAAAAAAACAAGTCCCTAAAATTTATGGGCTTCTTGTCAAGCAAAAATAAACGTTCTGTGTTTGCTGAAGTATAGTAGGTTTAACAGTTTACCTGCTGGCTTGATCTAAACTATGTAAGCTATGTGGGAAAGCATTTTCACAGCGAGATCAAAATTGCGCGTCTGTCTTGATGTTAGTGCAGTCTGATCTCGCAAAATTTGCACAAATCTTTACTCAGCCATATAACGTCAAGATGGTCTCAAGAATAGTTACGACTTACTTCACTGTTAATAGGTTAAGAATGGGAACTGTGGAGCTATTTCTCACTTATCAAGAAAACACGAACAGAATTTAATCTATTAATATTGTACTTAGGTGACCAAAGTGAACAAATTTGTACTTTGGTGACATTATACAATATACTCCACTTTCAGGGAAACTCCATCCATCCACACATCCGTCTATCTATCTATCTATCAATCTATCTATCTATCTATCTATCTATCTATCTATCTATCTATCTATCTATCTATCTATCTATCTATCTATCTGTCTGTCTGTCTGTCTGTCTGTCTGTCTGTCTGTCTGTCTGTCTGTCTGTCTGTCTGTCTGTCTGTCTGTCTGTCTGTCTGTCTGTCTATCTATCTATCTATCTATCTATCTATCTATCTATCTATCTGTCTGTCTGTCTGTCTGTCTGTCTGTCTGTCTGTCTATCTATATAAGTACCTATCTATCTATCTACTGCTTGCTGTTTGTCTAGCTCACTTTCCGCATGCATCCCTAGCTGTATGTGTGTGTGTATTTCATATTTCTTTAATATGTTCATTTAAATACAAAAAAAACAACAACCAACAACAACATATTTTGCGTACAATGACTACCCCTGTAGTTTGAACATTTCCATTTCATGTGTGTTAAATTCATTAACCAGCAAGAAGTGCCCTGAAACCTGATGACAACACGAAAGATTATCAACCAAAATGTCTCTCACCAATATGATAAATTACCTCATTGAGCCAGAGTCTAGGTTAACATTTGTCCTTTCCAGCTCAAGTACACGTCCGTCAGAACTTGAAAACTGATATGAGGATCACTGCACAGTATTTTAGGTTCACAGACAGCGTAACATCCATGCAAACACTCATTGACTTGGTAAAGAGACGAGGTTTAGCATAGCATCGATGGCACGCGATCCAGTAACACTAACAGTTTCTGTCTACAACAGCATTTAGATGGAAGAATCAGGAGGAGTTGTATGAATGTAACTATCTCAGTGCTTAATGGTGTCCTTTTTTCATTCATTATCCTCTCGGTCATACCTTCACCGACCTCTTCGTCTCGCTGTTAATAATGTCCAAGATCAGTGTTTCTCAAGGTGGGGCGTGGTAATGTTTAGGTGGGGCATGAGGCTGCAGTCTTTTTGTGTAATCTGATTACTATCTTTGTCCGATCATATTGGGGCACGCGTTTTTTTAATATTGACAAAAACAACAACAAAAAGAAAGTCGAGCAACACTGTCGTAGGTCCTCTCAAAGGCAATGGTAACATCAGAGAGGCCTTACACCATCAAGACGTACCTGTTATGAAGCGGGCAAAAACAACAATAACAACAACAACAAAGTAGCTGAATACAGCACTGAGCAAAGTAATGGCTGAAGCAAAGAATAATTCACAGTTTGTTTTATATAGGAAATTTCAAGTTACCACAATCAAGAAAATTTGATTTTTCAGGGGAAAGCAGCAAACTGGTGTACAATGCAAAAAATCAAATCGCCTCTTCAATTTCGTGGCTTGAAACTTGAAACTTGTTTACACCAACATGCCACAAGTTGCTAGCCGATGAAGTAAAGAAAACGACAAATATCGGAAGACAGGTGGATGCTTTTGTAATATTATCTATCTAACGATGAAGTTTTTATTTTGTTTCATCCCGGTGATAGTTATTTTAAGTGCTCCATTTCCATGGTATAATCAGATCTGGCTAGCGGGACTACAAAATCCATGAGGAACAAAAACATCAATAACACCAGATTTCATTATGAAGTATTGCATACAGTCATAATCCATTAATCACTTCTCTCTTGAATCAAACTGTTTCACGTCCCACCGAGCAGGAAAGAGTTGGCCCATGTGAGCCAAAATTATAACTCACGAACAAATATTGACGTAACAATCTCCCACAGGACTCCTCATCCTCATAGCCAGGATACGGCAAAATGTGGCCAAAACGCTGACAATTCGTACGAGCATTTTACCTTGAACGGCAGCCTGTGAATGGGGATTATTACCTTTTTTTAAACCAGACTACTATGGTAGCTCCAACTTCTCATCGTCGTTACAGCGATTTGTTATGAATATATCTGCTGAACAATATAATATGTCCTGAAAACCATCTTGTTTTGTTACAGTTTTAAATAAAAGCCTTACTTTAATAGGATTAAAACAAGACTATGCTGAATGATGGATGGAAAAGGGCAGAGAGCACTATGTTTGTTAAAGTGGTCAAACATACAGATACACTGATAAACCTTTCCTTTTTTACAGACTGGATTACAATGATCACTGATTTCTAATCATACACTCCCAGCGTATCTCCTAATAACACTGCATTAAAGTGATTCGTATAGAGGCTGCTAGTGCTCAGTGCTTTATGAAGCGAAGCTGGGACTGGTCAACGTTATGTGGATTGGTCCATAGCTTGATAATGAACAAATGTTAAATAAAGAAATATCTCCATTTGTGGAAATTGAGCAAAAACTAATTCCATAAGGTCCAAGACAAAGCTAAAGAACGCACAAAATCTAACTGAAATTCACAAGGTCAGGTTTGGCCATTGGCGCAAAGTAAGACTTACGGACTATGATACTCTATTTTATGCCTGGGGGATGACTGGTGTTATAGATGTCCCTACACAGCCTTTCACGCCGTTTTCTTGGACTAATTCACGCGAGGAATCATTTTTGTGGTTAACATTTTACTGTCACTCACGATTTCTGAATGGCCGTTCTTAAGGGACTGCAGTAGCTTACATAGTAAGCTATAGATTAGGGTGTCACAAATCCCAGACTGGGAGATGTAATAAGTTATGACAGGACAACAATCACGAACGAACAAGTTAACACTTAACAGAACAACCCATCAGACTCACACATTTATTAAACATAATTATACAGATAATAGCGCAATTACATACATTATATTATTGAATTTAACTGCCGTACAACGGCCTTATTCCCACATGCACTCTTCCTCGGATCCACAACCCGGTAGTTACTTCCTAAAGACACTTCGGCCTCAGCCTCTCCCCTCAGGGTCTTAATAGCACATTAATAATTCACTGGCACCGCAGTCTCTCAATATCACCTTCCTATTGCCATAACACCTTAGCATTCCACTAGCACCTCAACAGCGCAATAGCACATTATCATTTCAATAGCCCATCAACATGGCAATAGCACATTATCATTTCAAGAGCCCATCAACGTGGCAATAGTACATTATCATTCCACTAGCACATCAACATGGTAATAGTACATTATCATTTCCATTAGCACATTCACGCTCATATCTACGTCCCTGTCCGTGGCCAGACTGCCACGACTTTATGTGCCTCTACTGTCCTGCACCGACAGCCTCACTCTTGGCCTATGTGTGGCCCCCGGCCCTATGCTGGCCTATCCCCTGGGCTCACCGTAGGTGGCGCTCTTCGGCCCGACCTCGGCACCTACAAGAATAACATTACATTGGTATAATGCCATACCATTTCTATTCACTCCACCTCTCCTTACAACTCATGAAGCGTACACACAATAGTTCACATTTCACTCACCAAACCTCTTACGGTAACACACCTCCATCGTAGTACACAATACTCACTCGTGCTACAAATCCATGAACTCAACTTTCATCTATCGCTCATGGCGCACATTGCTATATCCAATATCAAGGACTTCCACATTCCTCACATATACTTATTTACATCATGGTAATAGACGAATATAATATAATACATCAATCATAATTATCAATCATCGTTTCACCTACCAGTCATCACTGGAATAACACTACTCCCAAGTCTTCCGACTGCTCTCCTTATGTTCGCCCACTGGGCTTTCTCTTGCGTCCGTTCAGTAGGACCTTCTAACTTGCAGTGATAGTAATACAGCGCTTTCGCCTCATTCAGACCCCCCACTACTCATAACAGGCACGCCTTTCCTTACTTGTCTACGTGCGTTAATTTTACTCTCCTCCTTTCCCCCCGTAATTATTAACTATCGCTCACTCCACTCGTGACATAGGGTTTTCTCTATTCGACTTTGTAATTGGATCACGATAGTCTAGCAACAGTCTTTCTGAATAGATGTGCCAGGGAGAATTATCGCTAGATATTTGCAAAAAAAATACACTATGAAAAAGGAAGAATTAGGACAGTATGTGGGTGGAAAGTTAAAATACCCCCCCCCCCCCCAAATAAAAAAAATTTATCATGTTAAACAGAGTCCAGCATCAAAGACAAACACACTTGCTAAGTTTTAACTTGGTGCCAAGCACGGTTCCGATCCCACTGTTTGGAGTAAATGTAGTCTAGGAGAAGTATTGATTCTGGTGTCAGGTGAAATAATCGTACAAGCCGCTACTTAATCACAAACAGGCTGCTCTCGAATCCGCTGTGTTGCACCGAGGTGTGACTTCATACCTGAAATTTTGTAGTTCTCCCCCAGCTTATAAATGTCACCCTTTCCCCATCGTAACCATCCCATCCTAGTTCACCATTCTATTGCAGTGATATTTAGGAGAAGTGAAAAAACGAGGGGCAAGGGGTATGCATGGGAGATGAAAACGAAGTTGCAACTTCGTGCGCACGGTAAAAGACCGGGAAATCCCCACTGGACTTCTACTATTGTATAACAAATCGTGTTGAGGTTGCTAGCTGAATATGTCATGTGCTCGCCTCTTATGCCGCGGTGCCGGCATGTTAGAATTTTTGGGATTTTTCTCATATTTTCCTGTCCCTGATCCCATGGGAGGTAGGATCGAGCACCTGGTCTTCTCGGATGAGGACGCAAAAACCCGGAGGGCCCGTGTGCACGTTAATGATACCTTGGAGTTGGAAATCGGGAAGATCAGGCCTAACGGGCCGCTGCCAGGGCAAAATTAAATAAAATTTCTCCCTACGACCCCCGCTCCCCCCCCCTCCCCCCAAACAACAACAACAACAACAACCGCTGACAGGCGCTGCACCGTGGCGACGACGTGTCTGTCCAGTTGCAATTAGGCTGCAATGGCACTAAGGCAAATTTCCCAAAATGGGATTAAATAAGTATACAAAATACAAACAAAAATATATACACTTCAGCTTCTTTCTCAAACAAGTTAAAGTGTCGTTCGAACAACGGTGATCACGGAATCTCAACGAACTTTCCGATCTTACTTTTCCATTCTACTCGACGAAAATGCTTCTCTTTTTGCAGCTAAAAGAAAAAAAAACAACGTAAATACAGTAGTATCAAAGACTAAAGTTCATCCAAAAGGGATGTGTTGCCCTAACTTACTGTCAGAGACTGAAGCAGTGCACCAAGGTTCATAACTTTTTGGTCACGTGGCCACGAAGTTTTTGCTGCTTAGGCCTACATGTCCAGCCTCTAGCTCCATTACAGAATGATACACTGCCACTTCTGTTACAGTTCCCTTTTAATCTTCAGATCATTTCAGTGCATATTTCACGACACAATTCTGTCATCTTGCGGAAAAAGACCGCGCAAACCAGTCTAGGTCAAATTCGGTATTTAGCATTCTCTTTATGGAATGAAATGAGCTCGGTTTTTCAATCTGGGTTACATTTTTGTTATATATAAATAATTCCTTCTGTTCGTGGAAAATGAGGATCTCTCTGTCTCTCCCTCTGTGTGTGTGTGTGTGTGTGTGTGTGTAGCATGGTTTTCTCCCCCTAGCACGGCAGTATAATAATACCCACCACTTAACTACTAAGATAACTAAAACAACACATATAAAAAAAAAAAAAACAACTAACGTTTATGACTACTATTACTTTAACTGTTATTGCAACAACAACTACCACAAAGCTGGAAAACTGTTATGCTAACCACGTCTACCTTTACTTCTACTGGTCCGAAGCTATTTCAACAGCAACATGCAGCCTTCACTACAATCCTAGGTCAATTACCCAATTACTAGTGCCACAACCACAACTCCGGGCACATTGGCTGATACCTGCCCTGTCTACACTGAAGGATTTTGTTACCACAATAGAAAACACAAACAAACAAACAACGCGATGAATAAAAGAATAATCGTCTCCGAGTGGAATAGCTCATTTTGCGGGTAATGATGATTACATTACAGTAGTTCACGACCGACAATTTACACTTCAAAAGAAATTTAATCATCAACCCACCCAGTATAATTATCTTCTATACTTATTTCACGACACACACTTTATACATGTGCTTCACCCATTCAGATTGCAATCATGACTCTCTGAGAGTTACACTATACTATGGTCATAACGTTGCATCAGGCTGTGAAGGGGTGGGGGGTGAAGGAATTACTGTAAACATGATCATACGTGAATACAGGAATGTAACCTCAAGTATACACAAAGGGATTATATCAGCCTTTACTGTAAACAAACATGAACAATTTGCTTGAGGGGAACAACGCCCGGGTGTCTTTACTCCTAGATTATAATCTAAACCAGGGAGTGAAAACCAGGACCAGACTCTTAAAAAAATGATGGGTGTACACGTTTGGTGCCAAAAAGCACAAAGTTAATTAAAGGTACAAGAAGCTGTTAAAGGACAAGTTGGATAAGGAGAAGATGGAATGTGAGACGAGACAAATAAACAAAAACAATGAGGGACTGTCAAGATTAAGATCACGGCTGTAGAGACGAAAAGTGGACGACGATAACGTAATTATATAAGGCGCCAACACTGCCTTGCCATCTTTTTTATTCTAGAAGTCGATACGAGCAAGGTTGTATCATAACGTCCTCTGTATTTTACTCAATCAAATTGTCGCAAAATTATTACATACAATATTGAAATGTTCAAATACAAACATAATATTCTTTTTCTTTTTTTTTAAAGCTCAATTTGTTACACATTTCAAAAAGAAAAGTAGACAATAGCAATCTGCATTAATGTACTGTCTTTTGCAGCGTGCAAGGCAGTTTTGTGCAATAAAGCACGTCATAGTGGTTTATTAAAACTGAAACAAAGCGTAATGAAAACATGACAATCTCATAGAGTTCAACTGACGCCAACAACCGCCAAGCCTTCCCAACTATTATAATGCAAAAAAAAATAAAAAAATACAAAAATAGGTTATTTATAGATTGTATTACCGGTAATGCCATCACTGATCTTTTGTTTGAAAATGACACGACATTCCAAAGTAAACCTTACGTCGCCGCCCACCGGTTTCTACTACAAGCAACCGCAGACAGCTTGAACATAAATTACATGTTCTTAGATACATCTTGACGTTTCATGCCAAGACACACGTCTGTTCACCACAATTTTCAGGCCCAGCCTGCTCAAAAACAGCATGTTCCCCTTGTCAGAGGGCAACATGAGGAATGATTAGACCAAGGCTGATACCACTGCTGAAACACTTCAGAAAAATATTCTGTGCTTGCAATTCTTCTTCTTAAAGACATACAGATATTGGAAGTGAGCAGCGAAAAACGTGGTAGAACTCGCTTCATTTGTTTATTACACCAAAAGACAGACATAATAACGGGCTCGCTGTTCTTTATTCCTCGGTCTCCGCCTCAGTTAAAAACGTTTTTGCGAACGAGATGCGGCCTTTCATTCCATTCAACAGGAAATATACGCCTTCAGCACCGCCAATACGTTGAAGCTGTGATGAATCATTAAAGTGCACGCTGGCCTCAGTTCACTGCAAGTAATTATCTTAGACAGTGAAAACAAACTGCACTCGGTTTTTTACTGATCAAAGCAAAGTGATACAACCAGACAAATCTCATAGACTCTTATTTATTTTTTCGTCTTTCATGCGCTCTCGGCTGTAATGCATCTCCTCACAAAATGAGTGATAAGAAACGGCTTTCAGATAAATCTGAAACATGACGTTATCGGACAGAGCTGAAAGATAACCGTCCTAAGAGTGCAGCTTACCGTAACAATAGAACGAGCGGTATCCACCTGCTGAAGGATCTCAGCCAGTAAGATAACTATGCGCGCGATGCTAAATGACACCCACGGATATCTTACGCAAACTTAGAGTAAGATATCTCTGGTCGCCACTGGACAGGTATTGGTCTGAGCAATCGGACAAACTGCTAGCACCAGCTCCCAATCAATCGTTCAGACGACTTGATGATACCTATAAGAGACAAACCGATGAGGGCGGTAAGATACCCCAGGGAATCGGGGTGCGACGATGGTGGGAGATACGTATACTTTGCACGGGGCCGAAACAGAGCTAGATGAGTAGTGGCCAGTGGAGGTGATAGGTAGGGGCGCGTCAATGGTTATCTCAGATGCACTGATTTACGCGGGCCAGATGCTTTTGTAATTAACATGGTATCGAAGTAAACATGAAGCCTTCTTGAGATCCTTCAATATACACAAGCACACACACAGCCAAGCGAAAGAAAGAGAGAGAGAGAGAGAAATAGAGAGAGAAAGAGAAAGAGAGAGAGAGAGAGAAAGAGAGAGAGAGAGAGAAAGAAAGAGAGAGAGAGAGAGAGAGAGAGAGAGAGAGAGAGAGAGAGAGAGAGAGCGAGCAGGTCAACTTCTTACCGATTACAAAATGATTACCTCTGGCACTTTGTGTAACGAATTAATAGGAGTGTGTGCGTGCCGAGTCGCAGGAACTAATTAATCAATATACTGGGATGGTGAATATCCCAATCTGCTTTTATCCAGATTATAGTTATCTAGATCAGCTCGTATCACTCTGAGGTTCCAGTTTTGCGTGGGTGACGCACAAAATCAAGTTTGAATAGAAAATCTGGATGGGCGATTCTACCCGGGAATGATAGCGGCACACGAATCTCGTATCGTGGTATTCTAGTCTGTCACCACGCCATAATTTCTGAACAGAAAATCTGGATCGGCGATTCTACTCGGGAATGATAGCGGCACACGAAACACGTATCGTGGTGTTCTAGCCGGTCAGCACGCCATTGGAGATCTGCCCAGGCCTGTTTGTTCAACGACAGGATAGGCCACAGCTGCTCAACACGAATCGGCTACCTCGAACATGATATCAAATAGCTAAATTGACTTGTTTGTTTCTGGACATTTATTTGTTTGAAAACTGCGTATTATCTGGTTGACCCTCGTTGTTGTTGAAATTTCTCTGAAGCTGTTGTCATTGTGGTTGTTGCTTGGCTTCCACAACAACTGATCTGGCATGAAGGCTGACGAAGTCAAAGGATTCAATTATACAGAATGTGCATGTCTCTTCAGTGAAACCTGACAGCTAAGAGTTACACTCCGATAGTCAGTAAACTGGAAACCCTTTCAAGGATTCGCTTTGGAAAACATCCTTCCTTTCCTTGTTCTTTTTCTATCCTCTTGTGCTGTTGAGCGTCGAAGGGACATGCAGCTTTCGGACATTGGCCTGTTGGGTTGCATCCGCCATAGTTAAGTTGATTCTTTCAGTTGTTTCTTTGACACCTTCTATCCATCTTTTCCTGGGACGCCCATCTCCTCTGGATCCTCTGTTTGTAGGCTGTTCGCTCGGAAACGTCATGAGGTGACCAAACCACATTAGCCTTTGTATTTCTATGTGTTCTAGACAGGGCACAATCCCCACGTTGTCTCTAATGACTTCGTTTCTGATCTTACCCCGTCGTGTGGCGTTCATTGCCTTTCTGAGACACCTCATCTCGCGATCTCTTATTTGGCTTTTTTGTATTTGGTTTTTGTGTCTGGGACTGATAACAAAACGTTGGTACAAAAATAGAGCTCACTAGTTGACTCTTTGTATCCATAGGTATGTGTAGGTGTGACAGCATAGGGGTTAGCTGACAAGTGAAAACATTTATGTATAAAACGGAATTTCTATGTGGCAATAATGCCGATTTTAAATTATGTGGTAAAATATGATCCGGCATGCTCATCGTTGCAAGAAACAGATAATAAAATATATTAGTCCCGTATCTCGTTATTGATACCGTTTAATTAACATATTTGGTTTTGAGTTGGGAAGGGAGGTAACAGAGTTCCTGATAAACTCCAGAGTCCCCGGAAGCAATGCCCATTTTCCATTCTTTTACTGCAATTTTCTGAAGATCTGATAAATAAATGAATAACAACTGGTAAAGGAAACAGAGGAAACAGCTGGTTTATGAGGCGGAACAGACAGACCCAGCCCCATGCGATGTCAAGAAAACACATCTCCGTAAAAACATGTGTGGTTTTGTAAGTTACAGCATCCGGTCGGAGGAAATGTCGAAAAAAAAAAAAAACATAACAAAAAAAATTTGAAAAGGCAATTACTTACTTTTTTAAAAATATCTTTTCCACTCCGAATTAACGTCCTTAATTTTTTTTTTTTTTTTTATGGGGGGGGGGGGGGGGGTGTTGCTTTTGAGGGTAGAATTTTCAAACACGTCTACAAGGACGATTTTTGCTTCCTCCTTAAAATCCTAGAGCCTAAAGCACTAGACAGGACGTAAATTCTCAGATGAACCTGCAGGGTAAGTAAACACTGAGGCTGTAAAGTGCAACTTACTTCCAAATTCCATATCAAAAAGCTCGGATTCAATTGGTGCCAGGAATAATTACCTAGGAGTAATCAGGAGTTACAACTCAATCACACAGGAATGACACAACTTCTGACAGATTCGTGGGCACCTGGCATGCATCAGTTTATCAACTGTATGATAGCAATGCGGCCACGGATTACTCCATTTCGGATGTAGATATATACTGAGACAAGAGCTTGCATACTGCGCTAAATGCCACAGATACTAGAGTATAGGCTTTCTGACTCTCTTATTTCTTGAGGCCGGGCGACATATGGGAAATGAGATTGTGGCAAGAAATTAATAAAGACATGTGTCCGTGATCAAGGGAGAAGTTTAACTCTATATGTGTTCCATATGGAGGTATCGCTGAGGCACAGGTTGAGACAGATATGAATACAACAAGAATCAGAATACTGAATAAGCATGTAATTGTGAATGTTCGATGGTCAATGTGGCTGCTGTACAATGCATTGTGACCTTCTTACTGTTGCTGACGTCAGTGAAACAGCGCAATTATCTTTTCTCATCTGAATTTACGAATAGGCACTATCTAAAGCATCGGAGATATAGATTTTGAACCAGAGTTTGTAACTCAAAAGAGCAGAAATTGAAATGATAGGTTTGTTCTTGCACATTTATTGCTTTCGGTATATATAAGAATCTACCCTGAACCATGTAGCTAGCATGACCATATAGTATACTTGATTACAAAGATGTTGAAGAGTTAAGCTGTCGTTTTTTAGAAAATGAAAATAACAGTTGAGATTTTTATGAATCCGAAATAGAAATGTATGCGTATACGCACAGAAGTTCGTACAAACAAATATCTCGCCAAAAACGGAAAAAGAATATTTTCTACCTGAGTTATCAGACTGGAACAGAAACTGCTATGAGAATATAGAAAAGCAGTCAGAATTGCGTATAAGCAACCGAGCAGGTTTCTCTTCTTCACCGTCATTGTCTTTACCCTTAAACGGATTTTCCCAATAATTTTAAGTCTATTTCTTACAACACACTGTCCAGTGGACATCTTGGAAAATATTAAACACGGCACATAAGCACTGGAAATAAACCAGGGATGGATATAAGTAATAATATACTCTTGGACGCCATACGAAAACCAAACCCAGTGAAATTACAGAGCTGCACTGGTTAATTAAACTCCACAGAGGCGAACTTTTCAACCTCTCTAAAAACAATCCAGAACTGAGACTGTAACCTGCTTCACATTCCTCAAAGAAGCCAACTTTTTCCAGAAAAACTGCTAAGTGTCTCGGAAAAGACAAAATTCCAGTTTCTATTTGCATTCATGCTCAGTTTCTATTTAAGTTGTTCTAAGAGCTTCTGTGTTTTAACATATCTGAAAGCACTTTTTTCTATGTGTGGACAGGGCGAGAGATAGGGTAATTTCGGTAAGCACTGGTGCTTTTCTAAACTGAAATAACAAAAGCATGATTGCATGATTGCATGATTGTTTGGGAAGGTGACTGCCTGAAGCCTTGTTATTTTTTTCTCTTCTTTTTGTTCCCTGGCTCATTTTTCCGCATTCCCATCAATATTCTTTCATCACTGTCTCGTTGTGAAGTGCCAGCTTTCACAAACTGGATTCTAAAGATAGGAAAAAGTCCTGACAGTAAGATGAATTATATTCACAAGGTGGCATTCTCTGAGTGTTCTCTAAGGGTTAGTTCCTCACACGACACGAAAACCTAAAATATCAACTGCAGCGACATAGGAAACTACAACTTTAGTTCTTGTTTGTTCCAATCCACTTTTTGCACAAGGGCCACAGGGCATTTTAAACAAGTGTTAAGTGTGCATTTGTTATACGTCTTTTACATACTAAAAGATTTCCAGTTTTCTCAAAATGGAGATAGAACCAACAAGAACTAATGTCGCAAACTGTAGAAGGAAGGGAAGTGACCCAAAGTCAACCAGAATTATGTAAAGCGAGCAAATGTCAGGATGGGGTGGAGGGAGGGGAACGGGGTTGAGACAGATCACACGGCACCAAACCCACAACGTGAAAAAGCACAGACCCTCTCGTGTATCCAATACGCGTACTCATTTTAGTACTCATTCAGTACTCACTCTAGTACTCACTCTAACCAGCGCTTGCCTGCATGCGCACTAATGTCACTGCCTACGCGTGAGCTATAATTTGCGGGAAACTCTTCACAGTTACCTCTGACATTAAGACTTCACTTAGATTGGAAAGGACACGAGGAGATTCTCTTCCCACTCACGACACTACAGGTAATATAAGCAAGCTCAGATCGCTATGGCGACCATTTGGCAGCAATATCATAGTGCAATAAACAAGTCTGACTTAGGAAAAATGGTGTAAAAGTAGTGATGAAAATAAATGCACCCATCAGTTTATATAAACAAACTAGTAACAAAGTTATTATGACACGTATCTGTCATCTATTGCACCTCTTAGCTTACCTCACTTGGCTGCCAATCAAGCTTTCTCCTCCTGAATGTCTCAGGTTTTTTTTTGTGTGTGTGCATTTTTTTGTTTCCTGAAACAAGTTATTTTTCGCTCACTTCTATTTGCAGGACATCTAAACTGAATTTGATTTAAATACTCCAGAAAACAGGGGGATGCAAAATAAAAAACGAAGTGGTTATTTTCAAGGCATGCCTTGGAACTAACGCCAGCGTTATTTTCAAGGCATGTTTCATTGACCAATCAGAAGCTGTTTCAGTATTTCTAAACGTGGAGCCTTAGACTGTGCATTGTCAGACTGATATGTAACGACGTGAGGGTCTAGTCAGTTTGTATCATCGAGGCCGTAGGCCGATGTTCGTCTGGGTAGTAGCCAGATTGACATATCAGGGAAAGCCGCCGGGGTAGCTATGTATTGTTTATTGGACTCAAGGTATGCCTTGGAACTAACGCCAGCGTTATTTTCAAGGCATGTTTCATTGACCAATCAGAAGCTGTTAAGGTATGCCTTGAAAATAACGCTAGAGTTAGTTTCAAGGTATGCCTTGTAAATAACGCCTTGCAATAAAAAAACATAAAATGAAATAAAATAAAACATAAAATTAAAGAAGCGGATTTCTCCATATCAAGAACTTAGGATTTACGCAACAATTCTCTCTAAACAGCAGCGAAAATAATATTATCTCAATTTATGGGATATTTTGCCACACAGAGCTTATACCCTGCCTCAGACCAGCCCGCTAGTTCAAAGATGAGCTCAGGAGTTTATTTGTTTTCCCCACCATTCTGTTTCGGACGCTACATTGCAACCCCGAGAGAACGTGCCGCCGTAACATTTTAAGGTAAATTGAAATTTTAAACCGAAGACTTCGAAATAACACAGTTTCAAACCCCAAAGCGTGCTTTTACTGCGCTTGTTTTGACGCGCGTGCTTTTTCGAAAAGTTTTATCTAAAAAATACGCTTACTTGGGAACATCCTAAAATAGAAGGGGTGATTTTAGAAAACATGACAGGTTCATCGAGGCGCAGAAAAAGCCCTGAAAACACGCTTCATGGGACCAGGGTGTTACACAAGTTTACTAACAACAGCGACAACACAGCCTAGAACTATTTTAAGGCAGATTAAAAGCTTTTAAAAACAACCAACTGGGTCATCTCGAAAGTCTCTTGATTTTTCATGTTTGAGCAGTATCCCTTCGACAGGTCTAAGATTTCAGTAAGTAGTCTCGAGTACCTCAATTTAGCTCTGGAGCGAAAAGCAATCAAAAAGCAATCAATTCGAGTGGAAATTGCCCGGAAGACAGACGGAAAGATGAGACAAAAGAAAACAAAAAACAATAACAAACAAACCTAGAAATCGCCTTAATAAAAACTCTGATAAAACAGGATATTTAACCCCATCAAGGTTTTTCCTCTATTTTTCTTTGTGTTCGGCGTCGGATGTTTATCTCAAAGCACCTGTTTAGTGCTATGGTAAGCAATGAGCGCCCATTATCAGAACAACTTAGCAGTTTCAAGGAAATGGATGAGCGTACTGTAAACCTTTGATTGGCATCAGGGGAAAACATGCTGAATGTGGTCTTGTATTTATAAAGCAATTGCGCAAAGCTAAGCAACGGGCGTTCGTTACCCTGCACAACAGATTGATAAATGTGTATGCAGAAATCGCTCTGTGTGATAATATATGCCCATGGTCTAAATACATTTAGCCTATTATGCATGCCGTAACAATTTTGGTCCTAGTGTATGTAATTCGTTTTCTTTGCAAGCGAAGGGAAGAAATGGATGAATAACCTATATCGTTTATTTGATAAAAATATCGAATCAAGTTTAACAATGTCCGAACCTTTATTGCACAAAGCTGTGGATTCAAAGTTTAATGAAAATGACTAATTTTTTTCAAATTAATGATAAAGCCAGAAATTTCATCATGATAACTGAAAATGAAAATGAGAGATAACAAGATTGTCAACAATATTGTAGTATTGTGGATAATTCTTTGGAATCCGATGGAAACAAACACAAGCAACCATCAAGAAGACGACTGATAAATTTAACAATGGTAAGGCATTATGACTAATATGAGTACAGTACAACATGCAGACTGTATGAGAAATATAATATGTAAGAAGGAACAGTATTGAACAATTCACTGTGCCAGCTGCATTTTCTTGCATGTTTCTCTGTCGTTCTCGCCCTCCCTTGGCAAAGATTATTGCTGATATTGTTAGAATCGCGAATGGAAAAAAAAAAAACTACCTTTGTTTTACTGCACCCAGATCAACATGATCACTGGTACTATGGAAATATAGGCATTTCATGTATTCACTATAATATTTATCTCGTTAACTGACTTCATGTCGCCCACATACTGA
Organism: Onchidella celtica; assembly: GCA_963931925.1. NCBI lineage: Eukaryota > Metazoa > Mollusca > Gastropoda > Systellommatophora > Onchidiidae > Onchidella > Onchidella celtica. The sequence continues at coordinate 61,948,139 of OZ007569.1, forward strand.
TTTCTTCGGTAGAAGAAAAACAACAACTTTTATCTTAGATTTCACAGATATAACAACCAGACAGTACTGTTATTAACATCAATAGTATATGTGTTCAAATACTGCAGTTTCACCCAGTGATGTGCTATTATTATCAACAACCCACACCTGCAGCAATACAATGATGAAGGTATTTTTATGTTGTTATTCTTGGGATCTCCTGTGCCGTGAAACGGTCAGTACGGCTGCCGAGTGCTGCAGTTTCCATCCACCTAAATCTGATCGTCCGGAAATGAATTTGGCTTCGCGAGAAACTCTATGGATCCACGATTCAGCTGATGGCAACTCGTAGTTCCCTTGAGAATGACGAGTTACTAACGATACTTAGCATTGTGCCGGAAGATACCAAACACAGGCGGCCAGAATGTATGAGTTATCCAGAAAAGTATGAAAGGTTGCCACATGGGGGTTGTTATTGAAGCTCTATTAGTCTTCTGTGGGTTGTCCATGTGCAGTGGATCATGACCTCGGAACGACCCGGGTAATTAAGGGTATCGTGGTAGAACGTACAAAATAAATGGCTCTCATTAAGGACTTGGCCCCGAGGTTACTTAAGCAGACCTCCTCGTTAAACTAGGGAGACTGAAGGTCACTATTGATTAATAGAGTAACCGAAAGGGGGGGGGGGGAGAGAAAGAGAGAAAAGAAGAGAAGGAGAGAGAGAAAAGAAGAGAAGTAGAGAGAGGAAAGATGAGAAGAGGGAGAGAAAGAGAGAAAAGGAGAAAGAGAGAGAGAGAGAGAGAGAGAGAAAAGGAGAAAGAGAGAGAGAGAGAGAGAGAGAGAGATTTGGGGAAGGAGGGGAAAAGCAAATTGTAGAGCTGAAGTTGTGAACAAATTAATGGTAAGCTAGGAAAGTTTAGTGACCAGATATAATATAGCTTTTCTTAAGTGAGATACTAGCTTTCCTCATGCAGATGTTGAAGTCAGTCTGTCAAACGAAGATTAAATAATCAATCACTACAATCAAGAAACGTCATGCCGACCGATTAAGACAGAATAAAAGTCTCTCTGTAAGTTTTAAATGGCCGGAAAAAGAAGTAAGTTTTTAATTCCTGAAGAGCATCATTTTAAAAATTTTTACTTTGATTCATAATGCCAGATTCACACTCACTTTCAGATCTTCCATGTCGATGTTCTTCATCAGGAAATGTGTTTTCACTTGGTAGCGAGTTGTGTAAAAAATGTTTCCGCTTGATGGGAGCAAGAAGTGATGACAAACGTAACTTACAAAAGGGCAAAAGGAACCATCTATAAAGTACTTTTGCTTGATTTTGGCGATTTTTTTTTCACACATTCCCCTTCTACGCGTTTCATACGCTTAGCATTAATCACTATCCAACCTTGAAGGAACGTACGGCCATTAAAATTTGACTGTCCATGGTAAGGCCTTGATGTTTTGAAAATGAAAGTGACATTCTCCATGGATCATTAGAAACCTAGTCTAGCTGTCATTTGATTTTAAATAATCCTACAACCTATTTTGTAAAAAAAAGCAACAACAACACAAAAACTCAGGAAATCTAAACAAAACCAATGTTTGCAATTCATTACCGTAAGTGAAAAACGCTTTCCCACCTATGTATGCTTTTCATAGGCTGGGTGCAACCCTCCCTCCTCCCCCCGAACAAAGGGTAAGAGAGCTCTAATAGGATAATTCAACAAATTAAATGCTTGATTTTGTTAAATATACAATTCTCCTGGAATAGTACTGTATTTTTGTATCATGACTCATCTGAATAGGCCCCAGCAGAGTTCTGCGGCGGCATGAGAGAACTAACAAAAGTCAGACTTATCAAGATCAAACCTTTACCACGCTATTCAAGTGCATTAACTTGAACTGGTGCACGGAGATGCCAAATGCATTTTCACCTTCCTGACAGCAAAGACACTCAAGGTCTCACTGCTAATAGGAGGCGTCAGTCAAAAGTAAAACAACTAAAAAAAAAATTCTATTGTGTATGAAAATAATATTCAAAAGCGCCTAAACTGAACAGAAATAATGCTAAATCGGCCTAGATTGAATCATACATTCCTGGGAAAAATGAGATTCACACAAATGTGTCATGGTTAGCAAACAAATTAGTACTAAAGCACACAATGAATACCGTAATCAAAGACAAACATTAAGAACAACGGGAATGGCAGGGACCTCCGGATCTTTATAAACGATTTTTATGTCTCAATGTATTAGAATAAACACATATTTTTTTTTAAAGACTCAATGGCATCCTCTCCCGAAGATTTCCAGTATAACAAATTTTAAGAGTCTCTTAAGATGATTGGCAGGATAATTTAACAGATTAATGAGACGCAAGTAGAAACGTAGTTCAAAAGAGGTTAGTGATTGCGCAGGCAATGTACACGTACTTTAGAGAGGTCTGCTTGATTAAAAGAAACGATCCTGCGATGTAGAACAACGTGAGCAATGTACACTAGTACAGGCGACCTTACACTAACTATGCGCGGCTGAATATGATTATCCCATAACACATTTTTGTGTATATAAACCAGTTTCCGACAGCCTTCGTTGTTTGATGTTTCCATGTGAATGGCCTAGAAAGAATATGGTTTTTGTTTTTTTGTAACGGTGACACAACAAACAAACACCACAATAAAATTTGCTTTGGAATCTTGCGACTTAACAGTCTTCTAATACATTATGTGGTGCTTAAATTTATCGGCGAGCACAAAGACTGAAACAAGCAAGTAATTTAGTTAATGTAATGACCATCATATGGATTTTATGGAGAGAGCGCTGAACCTGATTTGTATTGCGTATGCCTTCATGAATACTTGATCACTGTTGTGTGAATGGAAGCTTCTTTTTAATGAACAACTCTTCCTCTTTTCATTCTAAATGTCCCCCCCCCCCCTTATTTGTTTAGGCCCATGTCGTAAGTTAATCCGCAGGGAAACAGGAAGAGGAGCAGGCTACGAACAACATGGAGGAGAGGCATGGAGGAGGATATGAAGAGGGGTGGCTACACGTGGAATGAGTTGTCAAGGATCGCCCAGGATAGAGACAAATGGAAGGCTGTCGTTCGTGGCCTATACCCTGTAGAGTAGGGTGAAAGGGCGATGACGATGATGATGATGTCGTAAGTTGAGCAGCTTAGCAAAGTCATTGATATTTCGTTTCAGGACATCTTGATTATACACTGTATGAAATGATCGAAGATTATATTTGGAAGAGGAATTAAACAAATAGTTGGTAAATGTTGTTTTTATACTACCTGCCAGCATCCGGCGCCGCTGGCAGCCTTTATCTACGATATTGCGACATATCAGAACTGCGTATGATGGAACATTCCTGGTGCCCGATTATGCAGTGTACCCTTTAACGCATAACCCACCTATACTGAGCAAGCAACACTGAAATAGAAGCAAGTTTAAAGATAAGTGACTTGTTACATGACTGTGACCCTTATAAAATCCCATTACACAACAGGCGCACCATAATGAAGACCAAATTCCCGGCACTGCAGCGCCCGGTGGTTCCTATTACGGCGCACACGAGTCTCATCAGAAGATGTGCCGGAGAGATCGACACCATAGCCTGGTTCATTCCTTCTTCCCACCTCATTTCACCTCACGCGCGAAGTTTACCCTTTAGTAAACTTAAGTAGTTTTTGGATCAAAGCTGAGATTCAGAAAAATAGTTTGGAACAGAAAATAAGGAATGACTGGGGGTTTGGATTTAGTATAAATTAGGTTATTATCTTACTGAAGCATCTGTTGGAAGAACGGGATGAAGTCAAGCTATAGTGTGAAAAAGAAGGAAGAGCAAAGTGCAAGAAGCTGATAGCAAAAGGGTGCCAGGAAGACATCGGTATACAGTGTGTAATACACAAGAAATTCCTACGTTCATTTTCAATTTATGGATTTTTAGAATACGGAGACTACTTTCCCCGCCTTGTGAATTTAAAATAACGAGAATAGTACGAGTACTTCACTACATGGTGAAGTTTGATTACAAGACTCTTACAAGTGAATTTATGCTACACAGATTATTTTCATCATGCAGTTATTCATCTCAGTCTTTCGACAATGGCCATGATTCTCTCAGCCATATACTTTATTGTCCATCTTTAATAAATGTAACTCAGTAAGACCTTAACTCACTGAGGGTTTGAAGCACAGGCTTCTTTAATCCCGATCTCCATCAACAGGACCGCCAAAACTATTCAATGTGTAATGGCATGTTGGCAACTTCTCGGGTCACAGGTGAATGCTGGGTACTGATGGAAACTGTTCGAGGAGGAGTCAACCTTAGGGGTGATGCAGACCCAGGCTGGTGTAGGCGCCACAGCGGTGGCTCGCCGCCCATACATTTTGTTTCACACTAACACAATAAGCACTGCCCACAACGCGACCCAGCTGGATGGCGCGAGCAGTGCCAATTGTGCTAGAGTGAAGCACATTTTATGGGTGGCGAGCCACCGGTCTGGTGCCAAAACCAGCCTGGGTCTGCTTCACCCCTTAGGATTGGGACACCTTCCCTCCCCTTCCCCCTACCCCTTTCCCGTTAGAAGCACTGACCCTGCTAAAGAACCCTCCAAACTGGATATATTATAATTCCTGGGCAAATGATCATTGCGATGAAACAACCCACTTTGAGTATTCCAATAGCAGTTGTACACTGGAGATTTGCCTATGACTGTATCATACCAGTTTGAATTTTCAGGGGGTGCTAGCCGGAAAATGACCATACTGTACCGAGAACAGCTTGTTGTCAAAGTTTAACTAAACTTTAACATCTGGAGCATTGTGATTGGGGGATTTCCAACATTTCTTTTTTTTTTTTTTTGTATGGAATATAGTTAGTCATGGTCTCATCCGAAAGTACTGCTCAGCAGGGCACTTTCGATTATATGCGACTTTATACGAGCTCAATGCAGCTGGCCTCGTTTACTACATCAGTTCTCTTTATTCGATTAGAAAAGCATTTATTTAGACGTGGTTAAACAATGTTGATTCAATTGATTTTGCATGTATCTCGCATATCATAAATCAAGGTACGTTGAATAGAGTCTGAGTTGAGTTCGGAGAAAGCACTGCGACCCGATAACGGTCTTGTTGCGCCAGGAAAAAGCAAGACAATAGACAGAATATTACGATAGGTCTGTAGGAGACCCTATCAGGAGCACCCAGCAACCACCCGCGCACGATAAATAGATAGTGGACAGAAAAATGAGTGCACTTTGGTTAATAAGATATCTTATATGTGTGCATTCAATTTAGCTGCTTTATACACTATCAACACCTATCGGTGCAACTTATATACCTAACAAACATTTTCCCACAGAACGAGAAACAGACATTTTATCATGGTTTCTTATCACACAGCATGGTGTCGATGAGCCTATCAGAGCATTGCAAGAATATATAAATATTTGTGTAGCCATATTAAACAGGAGCATTGAAGAAGTGTGATTTGTTTTGTTGTTGTAGTTGTTGTTTAATTTGTTTAATTATTGAAACTGCTGGCTACAAATAGTCGAAAATCCTCAAGTTTGAAGGAACATGTCATGCTACTGAGATTGTTTAACGTATTTTCCTTGACATACCATCTGCATTTTTTTCCAACACGTTTTTCGACTGCTATTGTTGTTTTACAGAGAGTTTGAAAGAGCAGGAAGGAAATTTATTGGTGCAAAGTTTACACGCTATTTGGTGTTGGTCGTTTAAGTTATTATTCGGCACAGTGGGGATGTGGCCATATCAGATACCATGCTTGGGACAGACGGAGCCCCGATCAGGATTCAAATTCAGGACTTCCATGCACACAATCACTGGGCCACCGCGCAGCAAAACAAAAGGACAATGCTCAGTAAGACAAATAATTACTATCAGTTTAAATCTGCATCATTAACTTATTGAAGGTGTAGAATCCGGTCTTGCACACTGATTCAACCTTACCGTAAGCGATGTAAGTGAAATTACTACCACATGAACACTGCATCATTAATCTCACTAGTGGATTCTATTCACGACACAAACCGACTGGTGTAGAATTTATTATTATACACTAATTCAAACTTAATTTTCATCAACATACCAATTAGTGTTCTGGAACTTTCGTACGATGTTTTGACCATTGCTCGATTAACATGTTTTCTCAGCATTCAATATGTAAACAAGATCACTCCTCATTTATCATAGTGTGTGGTATTTTTTGTACTCTGTCCTCTTCGTGATTGTGTGTTGTGGATTAAGAATGCTTGTGCATGTCTTCAGATAAGGCGTGAGCAAAGGGTGCCATTCCTCCATCAGCAGCGGTAAATTCTCCAAAGTGGTGGTAAAATTATCATCAAAGTTGTTTCACTATTTTTAAACCTTGCTAATCTGTCTACTATCAGTTAAATTTAAAAAATCAAAAAGTATTTAACCTGCATTTATAAACCGATGCCTATCCATGAATAATTTCACATGCCCAGTGTTAAAACACCTGAAGACCTCAGGATGCCCTGTTACAAATCGGTATCACTATTAAAGATCAGCAATGAACAATTTATACTTACTGTCTGTATAAATTTGGACGACCTTGCAGTAAATCCAGATGAAACATTCAGAGTGGAGATCAATCCTTATGCAGTGTACCCCACAATTTACCGCTAGTCATTAATTCATTGACAGAAGAATATAATTATCGAGCAAGAATAACTATATCCCCGTGAGCACGCGCAGGCCCAGCCAGTGACTGAGAGTACGTAGCAACCAATTTGATCATCCACGCGCTTTGTACAGGACCGCATGCGGGGTATGGGCGGTGGAATGGCTGTCAAGATGGGTTAACATGAGAATGCGAACAGGTATTCTGTCAGTAAGAACACTGTGAGTGTCTTCTTAATACTCTTTCAAGTTTCCTTCCCATAGCTATCTGTTATTTGCTCATAAAGCTAGCATTGTGTCTTTTGTTCTTTGAAGGCAAGTAGACTAGACTATATCATTATCTCTGCAGCACTTTCAGCTGGAACAACTTAGGAAGGTGTCAGTAGAGTACCAGAAGTAATTAACTCAGGATAGGGAAACAAATACATCACAGTGCACTAAAGCAAAGGAACCATGATACTGCCCGCCAGCGCTGGAAAGAAAATAATACATTGTGATGTATGGCTGCAAACCCAATACTACGTATATTCTGCAAATGTGGCACTAAACAGACGTACACACATGTACTGCAAGTTGGTGTCGCACATTATAATATATACTGTACACAGTCGCTGTGAATTTTGTATTTGCATGGTTTTCCACAGCGCTTAAACGATTTAAGTTTGCCCACTGCATTCAGATGAATCACTCTCGGTCAACTTGTCCAAGCTATGCATGTTTCTCCTGGTACCATCTGTGACTTTGCATTTCACACGTTTGCACTTTCCCTGCTTCTTTCATTTCTCCCCATATTTTGGTAACAATACGAACCATCCCTTGCCAAGCCCTTCAGAAATTACCACGGCCACCGAGAATTGAGTCATGACAACACACAAATTATGGCTGACTGAGGACCTACGCAGCCTACAACTACTACAAAGTGCAACCTGATTACAATTGCCAATTAGTGCTGCGTAAATTGTCCGCTTTTTGAGAAACTGACCTACAAGCGCCCACCCCTCTTTCCCACCCCTCTTTCCTGGGGGTCTTTGTCGCAGTACATCTGCGTGACAACCTTTGGTAACCTTCCAGATTGTACAAGGATCTAACTGCTATGGAGCTTTCACCGAATTGTAAAATTGTGCGTAAAACCATAATATGTTTTTGCTACCCCTTTATCAGTAACAGATGTTTACAAATTAATAACACCGGTTAGAGTTCCGTTCACCCGGCGCTGAGTTCAGTCTAGTGAGGAAATGAATGAGAACTAACTAGAGTTGTGAATTACCAGACTTTCATAACTTGGCATCAGCCTTCACCTTGCGCTACTGTTATGTTTGTGACGGAACAGTGTATTTTTCCAATATACGGAAACTCCTACAACAATTTTGCTGAGGTGTTTTCATTTTCAGCACTTGTTTGCAAATGTAAATAAAGATCCGGCTCCCAATTCACCATTTAAAAAACATACCTAATTCTCGCCGTTTATCGGTCAAAACAGATATTTTTGCATGTTTGCTTATATAATTCTCCCCCGCCCTGTATTTTTTTTATGTTTTGGAAAAAAAAAATGAGGCCGCAGAAAAGATTTCGCGTGCTACGCGTTTGTTTGTAATGAGTCAATAAAAAGAAGAAAAAAATCTTTCCCAGATGATGATCGGCCTTGGCATTGTGTAAGCTTCATACTAAAAACTTTAGCGGAACGCAGTGCTGGGAAAACAGATGTCACAGAGAGACTGGACGGCCGTAATCAATTAAGAACTTCGCTTTATGCGTAGCTTTGAGTGGGTTGGTTTCTCGTTACGCCATACGCTGCGCCTCTTCAAATTTTAAATCATGTTTTTCTTTTTTTACAAAACAATAATACTTTTGTCTCCGTTCTTTCCTATATTTCTGCCGGATATTCCGCTACTTTTCTCGACCGTGCAAACCAGCGATATAAAACATTGATGATCGTAACTATATATATCGTACAAAATCTGTTCTTCCTAAGACAACGGAAGCCAAAACAACGCAAAAAGACGGCGTCTTTATTAATCCTTACAACATTTTAGAAATCCCCGCCTGGATCTTCCAGGACTGGATCTTGTTAAATGTTTGGCAAGACCTGGTGTCGTAATGTCAAACAGAATTTCCGATGCCATGAAAGCATAAAAACGGTATTTGATATCATAATATTTTTGGTGATGAAACCTAACCAATCTCAGGGGAGGAGGCGGAGAGGAAACTATCATAAATCCAATGCCATATTTATATTTGCCAACAAAATGGTCTTGTTCCCGGACATTATCATTATTCGTGATGGTGCATCGAAATGAACTGCGAAAACCTGTCATTGATCACAGGCCGAGGGAATTGCGAATATATTGCCAGTAAATGAGATAGCACTCCCCGAGACAACACATGAGCGACTTCCGGACTCCATAAAATGCTCACTAGGGAACACCACAAAGCATCCTGTTCTGTGTGTGATGCATGCCTCTGTGCATTTATTGGAGGATATCTAGGAATATAATGTTTCAGTCCACACCCAACAGCTCAAATTCATTTGGTTTCCATTGGAATGGATATCCATATTTAACCTGAACCCGGAATGAAGAGGGCTACGTCGCCAAATAGAAACATAAACCTATACCCCTTCGTTGGCCACCGTGAAGCTTCTAAATAACATATGTAATACTTGAGAAGATTGTCAGACAGAAATGAAATAACACCGCCCAGTCCTGGGAAATTTCGAATTTTCAGGGAATCTCTCGGCTCATCTTCTGTGAAAAAGAAGTCTGATCTGAAGGCGGTTAGTTTCTTGAGTTGCAGTTAGGGACTTTTTTAACACTGTTTCTTGGCTGTGCCCCTTAACATTGTTATTATTGCTACTATAATTGTCAGTGTCAGAATTGTCTATCAATGTGATAGTTAATCCTCTTTAGCACTCCGATGTGTTGTTTTATCTCCTCAGTTTGTATTTACGGTGGGTATTGGTTTTCCGTAACTCATTTAAAATCATTAGGCGTCTGTGTATTGACATTTATTTATATTGTGGATAATGCGAATACCTTTGTATCAGGCCGTGGCTTTTTCGTGAGATTTGACAGGACAGACCTGCAGTGCTTGTGTTTCTTGATAAAGCTCAGTTTTCCACTCCCTGGGAAAAAACAAAATTAATGACGAACTATGGGGAAATTTGATCTAAATACGATTCACTGGTGATACAATAAAACAGAGGATCAGATTTCCCATACAAGGTCGGATTCACGCTGTTTATGGGATGGGAAACATTGGCACGCATGTGGGCAATTGTTTCAACTTTTTTTTGTTTTTGGCGGGTTCCATTGATTGTCGCGTTCAATACTCAGCGGCACTAATGAGATTCTGTTTTGCGTAGCAATATAAAACAGAACGTGTTTGATAGGGTACATAAACTTCAACTCTTGCAGTTCATCCAACAGTGACACATTTCTATGTCCGTCGTGTAACTATTGAAATTATTATGTATTTATTGAACTACAAATATTCTGGCACTAACTAATTCTTGCAAAAATAAAAATTTCGGCACATGCACATTCTGTCCGACATTTCCCTCCACCAAGATACCAATCAGACATCCAACCTACATGCACAACTAGCTAGTCACTATTCTAGGCACTATTCTACCTGTTATATATCCATATATAATCAAGGGAAATTATGCATACATGTACTTACTTAGTTACTGCCCTTGGTTAGACCTATACTTAAAATTACGTAGTAAGGGAAATAATTTACCTCCTATTCGTTGTGTGATTAATTAACACCACCACTTTACCTACACTACTTTTCATCTTGCATTACTCTCAGTAAGTCGGTTATACATTATGACACCTATTCTAAAGTATGAAAGTGTGTGAATGACTTTATCTTTATTAATATTTGGTGACACTCATTACTCTATGCATTATTGTGTACATTCATATACTACGATACTGTATATAAATGATGACCTGTAAAAATTACCAGATTAAAGTTACCAATCTTCCCAGCTACAACTGGCTTCTCTTTGTTTGTTATCACCACAAAATACTACCTAGGCCTATCGACCTCATCCATATCTACTAGGTACATACGCACCCCTCTGTATCTTAGTTGCCCTCGCCCCGTGGTGAGTTAATGCATGTTTTATCACCTGTACTGATCATCCCGACAGACAAACAAACAATTAAAGAAGACAAACAGCAGACACCGAACAGATAACAACTCAGCCAAAGAAACTTACCGAGCAACCAACCAACCAACCAAAGAAAATGAAAGTGATGAGTGCACACGCACGTGCGCTCTTACACTCACGCATACAAACACAAGTGATATGCAGATAAACGGGTCCAGCGCAGATAAACGGGTCCAGCGAAAGGAGTGGCCTACAAAGCTGGGGTATTTCAAAGTGAATTATGATCACTTTTGGAACAATCCAAATACCGCATGAGCGCAGCGATGAAAGTTTGAGTACTATGATGTGCTGAGTTGAGTCAGTGAGCCCTGAACCAAGACATCTGTGTTGTATCAAGTGGCAAATCATTATTGAGCTTTATTTCAAAATAAACTGTACAGAAGAGTCAAATATTAGCTTTCTAGTCTTTAGACACCACTTTGCACAATATCTGTTAAGTTACAGAACAAATATGTTTCATTTAAAACAACAACTACAAACCGTGATTACTGCAGAAAGAGAACACACTTGACGCAGTTATGTGTTTTCTTCTTCTCTTTTTTTTCTACGGTGTCTGCAATCTTGCAAACAAGAACAAACAATTCTCTTGAATAAATGTTATTGCAAGTTTGTCTCGTGTCCTACGTAACAATTTATATGTTTTCTTGACAATCTGTTGGCGCATTGTAATCACGGTTGTCATCGTTTTGTTGTTGTAGAGCTCTTTCTTTCTGAAGGCTCACCGTTCTAAGTATTTGCACCCTTTGTTTTCCTGGTTTTAGTTTTTGTTCTTTCTTCTGCTTTTTCGTCCTGGCGTTCTCCTTTCTGTTGTTCTTTCTGCTTTCCTCTCCTTCTTTACCCCGCCAGAAAGCTAGAAGGGCTGTCAGTAGCTCCGTTTTGTTTCCCCGAGGCTACCATTTTGTTGCGATTTTGATGCAGATTCATTGACATTGATACTTTCCCCGTTTAGGATCTGTCGTGCTATCATAGCATCTGCTCTAATAAAGAATACCTATAACAAACACACATCCCAAATACCCTCCTTAACAGCAAAACCTAGATTTAGAAAACTCGCTGTCTTTGCCATTGAACTTCCTATCCTATTGGCGCCAGCATAAATCAGCCCTTTTCAGGTTTACAAACAGCTGTTGTTTAGGGCTAAAACGGCCCATTTGAGGACTTAAGGGGAAAGAAGAGAAATACTGGAACAAAGAGAAGCCAGACAGGAACAAGAGCAATAAAACAACTAGAAAAAGAGGTGTTGCGTAAATGCTGAAGGCAGAGAGCCCAATAAAACAAAGATTTAATTCCCCATTCGTGCTATCAGGTACAAAGTAACAGACCAAATCTTGACATTATTTTGAACAGATTTGCTCATTTTCTTTTGCGGTCTGCAAGAACCTGATACCCCATATTTCAGCCGCCACATCATAATATAAACAAATTTATTACAGATATACACGATACACGCAACACGTAAACATACAATTGTTGTTTTTATTTTTTATTTTTTTAATTCCTGAGAAATTGAAACCAGATATCTTTCATGTTCAGGGAGGTAAACGTTTTTTAAATATATTTTTTTACACTAAAGTGGAATTCCTGAAGTGGGATCTAAAAAACTGAGAAAACCGGAGGAGAGAATAATGAACATTGAAAACCTCGTCCGAGTCAAACGTTTACATCAGCACTAACTTTCCCCGTATAACAATGCAAGCATGATTATCAAAATAATGTACGTTCCAGACTCTCTGGACCTTTATCAAACCGTTTCTTAAAAGTCATGATATATAACTGGGCGCCCTTTGATTTAAAATTCTAAAAATAAAGAAAATAGGAACTCTTGAAAGTTGAAACTCTCGGAGGAGCGATACCACTTGACACTTCAAGATCCCTTAAAATGATATTATTAAAACATGTTTCCCACTTGATAGACAAAGAGAAAAAAATTCCTAGATATTTAGCGTGCACACAGGAACCTCATAGACATCTGGAAGCATTCAGTTAAACCGATTAAATAGAATGGTATGCATCTAGTTACAAAGCAAATTTGATAGGGTCAGTTGCAGCAAAAAATCGACGAAATAATTATAAAAACCACAGAAAAACTGATTCAATGCACAGAAACATATCAAATAACTCATAATGTAGGCCTACTAGTAACAGCGAGAAGCTCCTGTACAGAACTGAAGCAAGAGAATACCGTTCTTAATCTGCGCATCAGATCCAGACCAGCATAATGTCAAGACCACCCGTATAGAGCATGTTTATGCTTCTGCAGGCCAGCAAAGTACCAACGAGAGGCGATGTGTATGTGCACACTTGACTCTGATGACTAGGAGAGATGAGTACTGAAAATAAACAACATTAGTACAGGTGCACGAAATTAGTGTCTGAAAGGCCGGGGAATGATGAGCGCGTAGACAATCTCATGAGAACTTCCGATTCGGAGAAGCCTGGCTTTAAACTTTCGGAGAAAGACAATTATACAGATTCCAGCGTTTCTAATAAGAGAGAAGACAGTTCACGTATTCACCATTCATCCACCCTCTATTATCAGGCAACAAATTACTTAATTAGTGCAGCTTTTTAGTTAAAGAAGTTTGACAAGTGCCGGCACTTTTATATGTAATGAACTTTTTTAGGGGGATGTGAACTGCGGATGGAGTGGATGGTATTAAGGGTGGCGAGGTACTTATGACATTTCCAGTTAATCTCTGTGTGAGCTTAACTTTTCTGTTGGTTATTCTACGTAATAATATTCACCGGCATTCAGTTAACAATAGCATTCATCTTTCAAACTCACCATACAAAGATGAAAATGGGCCGAATTTAATTGCACCACAAATTACAGAATAAGGGTTAATACTAACGGACAAGCGTTATCCGTCCTCTGTTAGCGTGAAGTTCTACATTATAATAGTACCTGAGATAACTTGATCTTTCCTCCTAAGAACCTCGTGTTACTATCAAAACATCACAAGTCCCGCAATACTCTGTGTATAAGAAGCCTTCCAGCATTATAATTATTATTACTATTAAATTGGTGGATTTCAGCATATCGCTGGCCCTACCATGAACCGCACAAGTGCAAATAGCCTACTTTTCAAAACAAAACAAAAAAAAACGGGGGGAGGAGGGGGGGGGGAGGAGAGGAGAAACTGCTTTACTTCAGATGTATTCCACATCGAATATATTTTTTGGTTCTATAAACAAACTTTTCAAAAAAAAATTGTACTTCTCCTTCATCAATAGAAAATAATAAAATTCCATCAAGGATCTCATAGAGTAATTATTTGGCAAGAACTTGTTGCTCTCTGCAGTTGTAGGAATGCACTTATACAGTTTCATGTTGGGGCCAGCGATATGAAGCAGGATGACGACTTGTTTGAAAATTTCCTAACTCTGAAACTGGGCCTAGTCTCAAGTAGCAGCTGTCTATTGATTGTCCAATAAATCTATCGACAAGCCCTAAGAATCAGGCCGATTGATTTAAAAAACTCACATGCAATATACATGTACTTGCCAAACAAACACTGCCCATATGGTGCTGGTTGTATTTAGTCTGGTGTGAGTCAGCGTTAACATTAGCCTCAATTTTCTGTACTAAATAAAGCATATTTTATTACACTTGCCACTTCTGCACTCCAGTGAGCACTCAGGGTTGTAGTATTATGGCTTACACTGACATCATCAGACTATAATGGAGCTGTAGGGTGAGTTTATAAGCACCAAAAACTTCGTGAATATATGACCAAAAATTATGAAACTTGTGTATTGCCACAATGAACTACGTGGACACATGTATTTTGGAAAAAATTGAGTCTTTAATATTATTTTGTTCATTTCATTTCAGAAAAAAAAAAGCGGATTTGCGAGGTTTGGTCTAATTTTAGAAGACCCGTCAAACTGGAGAGAAAGTTAAAATTTTGATTGAAAAAAAAAAAAACCCTATATAATTATTTTTGGACCAATTCTGTGCACAGAACTTGTAAAATCTGGCCTTCCGCCAGGCTTACCTCTTGGTTTCGGCCAAACTATGAAATCTCTGCAAATGTGCGAGCTCTCATCGCTCGTTTTGTTTGGTCCTCTTGACATCTCAAATTTTTAATGCACAAAATATGACTCGCCAGTGTGTTGACTTCATGGCCGATGGTAGCGTGAGTGTACTATATGTGTGGTTGTGTGTTGCGTGTGTGTGTATGTGTGTGTGTGTGTGTGTGTGTGTGTGTTTGCAGTTATGTTTGATTTCACAAGCGTATTAATTCTACAGGTAAATTATGAACAAGAAAGCTAAGTGGCTGCCTGGATGTTTTGAGTTGATCTCCGGGGCTCTACGAAGTTATCATTATTATTATTTTTAAGTTTATGATATATATATGATATATAATAACCAACCAAAGAAAAAATAAATAATAAATTTAAAAAAAAAATCATAAACAGGAAATGAAAATACCAAATCAAGCCTAAAGGGAGACAACATGTATCAATTTGAATGAACAAAATCCAGATCACTGTTTATATGCGGTTGTTGTGTCCCCTGCACATTATTTGTTCATTCTCGAAGCCTTGTATTGTAGCACCAGCAAAGAAGTGACTGTCATAGTACATTATAATAATAATAATAAGTCATTTCTATAGCGCCTGATTCCACAGAAGAGTGCTCTAAAGCGCCTAACAGTTCTCTCAGTCACACAAACACACATTTTCATCAACCTATACATAATCACTGTCTCAAGAATGTTACATATCCTGCGTTTACGCTTTTGTAAACAACACTGTTTTAAGTTTTCTTTTGAAATGGATCAAGCTGTTTGAATGTTTCACATGATCAGTCAAGTCATTCCACATTTTAGGTGCACACACTGAAAAAGCTCTTTCTCCCATGATTGTTCTTGATCTGGGCACTACTAATAAATTTGCTTCTGCTGATCTCAATTTTTTGGGTGGAATGTATTTTTCAATGAGCTCTGAAAGATATTCTGGTGAGCTTTGATTGAGGCATTTAAACACAATGCATAAAATCTTAAACTGAATACGCTCTCTAACAGGCAACCACTGTTTTTACTTGCACATGGTATTGAGATCAAATAATGTGATTCACCCCAAGCACATCCCAATAAGGAAGTTCCATGCCAAAATACCTTGTGTTGATATTTTGAAAGATAAAACTGACAAAATTATTGTTTGCTGCAAGACGAAGAGACTTCAACACCACAGAAAGGAAGGACAGTGACAGCTAGACTCGGATAGAGAGTGTATTTTAGAAGACGAGAGAAAAAAAAGTATGAGAGAGTGTAAGGGGGAAAAGACAGAAAAGAGAAAATGAGAAAAAAATCGTGAACATTTTCATACATTTTCATAAGGACTTATTAAGACTTGCTCTCAAGGACACGCCCCCCCCCCCTTTCTCTCTCTCTCTCTCTCTCTGTCTGTCTGTCTCCCTCTCTCCATCCGTCTGCCTGTCTCTCTCCCTTTCTCTCTCTCTTTCAAATAGATTAATAAATTTGTAGCTGTAGACCTTTAAAAGACAACAACAACAGCGACAGAAGCCAGTACTGGAGTTACGCATGTTAAGCTGGCAGGCAGAGTGACACCGCCCATAATAAAGAAAGAAAGTTGCTGTTACATTCCATTTCTGATGCATCTGACACGTTTAATTATGAAACCGTCGCGTTTTAATTTTTTTGGTCAAATTACTCCCGACAACTTGTAATTCTGATATGACAGTCAACTTCATTCATTCAATACTTTCAGTCCCATTCTCTCGAGGGGGGCACACTTAAGGTACTTAACCTCCATTTTGACGATTTTTGAATCCCCCCTCCGACCCGTATGTAATGTTTTCATACTCTAATCCTCAATCCCCTTCTCATCCCTTACAAGCGTACGACCATTAGACACGATACAGCCTTGGTGTTCTATCATTTTAAAAGTGGCATTTTGCACGGGCTTTTTTACGTCTTCATTAGAAATATGATTTTTACACAAGCCAACAAGTTACGGTGCTTAAAAAGAAATTGAGTAAAACCCAGCTTTTCTTTAGTCCATTACCATAATTCATCCTCCTCTATGGCTGTGAGGCTTGGACATTACTGAAAGAAGCAGAAGACAGACTAGAAACAGTAGAAATGTGGATTTATCAAAATCCAATGGTCTTCCAAAACATCAGTGAAGAAATTCTCAAAATGGTAGGCAAAGAGAGAAGTTTATTACAAACAATCATAAAGAGAAATTAGATTTTTTGGACATATAGACACAACACCCCTGAGAAGCTAGCAGTCAGTGGCATCATCGAAGTCAAACGAGCACGAGGAAAACAGAGAACCGCCTCTGTCACGAGTCTCCGCAAAGCCACCAGTGAAGAGACCACAAACAATGCTTTCGTCGGCAAGGCAGAAGACATGCCGGCAAGGCAGAAGACAAGGCAGCGCATGATCGGCAACGCCCCCAGGGCACGCCATGGGTAAGAAGATGAAGTAGACCATAATTCAAAAGCGTACGTTTGCTCTCCCGAACCCCCCACTCCATCCCGCCCAAGATTTTCATATGCTTGGGGCACCTCCCCCTTCCGGGTGTGCGTACCTTATACTCGTAAACCGCCCCCAAACCTCCTTCCCCCTTAATCCCTTCCTAGGGCATTGCTGTCATTTTCTTGTACCTCGTATATTCTATAATACGGGTGGCTAAACTTGCTTATTGGAAGAGCCACATACGATCAACTTCAAATGTTCGTGAGCCACAAAATATCAAAATGTACATACACGTTTTTATTGTTACATGCACATTTTGTTACAAAAATTTTATATGAATATTGATATACAATATTATTTACTCACGTGTGCAGTTTTTTAAACTATTAATTTACTAGATGACCTACCGGGCATTGCCCGGAATAAACAATCATGTGCCCCCCCCCCCCTCTCTCTCTCTCATAATAATAATGAAAGGAATAAACTACAGTCTTGCTTCAGAAGTCATGCGCACCAGAACACTGCGCACCAAACTGAACGCTTGATCCGCTTATTCTTTTATGATATGTACGGTATTATTACGAAACAAACATGCAAAAATACAGATGTTACATAACAATAAACATTGTCATTTTTTAAAAATACATGCTTGAAGTAAACAACTTTTAATTATAGCCATCATACTCCTTATCTCAATTGCCACCTTCCTGCCAAATTTAAGGCCTGAAGAGTGTATAATTTGGTCAGTTAGTCATGCCAAAGGTTGCAAGTTACTGAAATATATAATAGACTAGATGAGCTACCCGGACATTGCCCAGAATAAACAATCATGTGTTTCCCCCCTCCCTCTCTCTAGTATAATAAAAGTAATAAACTACAGTCTCACCGCCTTTTTCACGAGTCTCCGCAAAGCCACCAGTGAAGAGACCACAAACAATGCTTTCGTCGGCAAGGCAGAAGACATGTGGATGGCAGCGCATGATCGGCAACGCCCCCAGGGCACGCCATGGGTAAGAAGATGAAGTAGACCATAATTCAAAAGCGTGCTTTTGCTCTCCCGAACCCCCCACTCCATCCCGCGCAAGATTTTCATATGCTTGGGGCACCTCCCCCTTCCGGGTGTGCGTACCTTATACTCGTAAACCGCCCCCAAACCTCCTTCCCCCTTAATCCCTTCCTAGGGCATTGCTGTCATTTTCTTGTACCTCGTATATTCTATAATACGCGTGGCCAAACTTGCTTATTGTAAGAGCCACATACGATCAACTTCAAATGCTCGTGAGCCACAAAATATCAAAATGTACATACACGTTTTTATTGTTACATACACATTCATTTTGTTACAAAAATTTTATATAAATATTGAGAAATACGTGTATACAATATTATTTACTCACGTGTGCAGTTTTTTAAACTATTAATTTATAATAATGTCAGCAATCACAAAATACACGTAGGCTATAATTATTATATCAAATATTTTCAGAAAAAAAAAAAGCTCAGTCAACATATTTCCAGGAGCAGCATATGGCTCGCGAGCCGAGGTTTGGTCATCCGTGTCCTACAACGTGCCGACACACTTTCTCTCCCCCTGGCTAATTACTCATTTTTGCATCCTTCTCTCACTCAGTGCACTCTTTCTCGATTTTTTTTGATTTATCTTTAAACTCAACCCGCCTCTTCCTCCTCCTCTATTTTCTGCTGTCCCAGGGACCATCCATAGAGAACGTACGTCGGAGTGGGGGGGGGGGGGAGTTTGCCCCCCCCACCCCCCCCCCCAGCATAATTATGAAAAGTGTATTATGGGTGTGGGTATTTTTAGGGGGTGGGGGGGGGGGTGTTTCTGTGAAGCGTAAGCATGCTTTTCAGACAGATAGTGAATTAAAATTTTTTGGTTTTATTTAATCTTTTTTTCAACAAAATAGGCCGCATGCTAACATTAAAATCAAATGTAAGCTAAGGATGTAATGAAAAAGTCACATAGACCTTGCAAATTGGCATTTCAAGCTTCAAGACAACATAGGGACATTACCCTGGACATTCAACGTATCAATGGCAGACTGTTCTTACAAGAAGATAAGAGGATTGAAGCCACGCGATAGTAAAGCCTACTAAGTGAAAGTGGGAGTAATAATCGCTGAAATCTATCGCACTTACTTACCAGATGGCCCCTTGTACTCGTTTAATCTTTCAGCGCAGTTGCCCTCCGACATACATCTTGTCCGCTAGTCACTATGATATATTTGCTTCCCGCCAGCTTGACATGACTGTCCGGAGAGGGCAAAAATAGGTTCTGGGATTTTGTCCGTCTTATGATTCGTTCATCACTGTCATAGACGGCATGTTGATGAGTTCCAAAGGATATTGTAGAGCTAGCGGAAGGAGAGAGAGAGAGAGAGAGAGAGAGAGAGAGAGAGAGAGAGAGAGAGAGAGAGAGAGAGAGAGAGAGAGAGAGAGAGAAGGAGTGAGACAGAGGATGGCAGGGGTAGTGGAAGTGAGTGAATGATATATGGGTCCCTGGATGGGCCGGATGGACAGACAGACAGACAGATAGATAGATAGACAGACAGACAGACAGACAGACAGACAGATAGATAGATTGATAGATAGATAGATAGCTGTTCCAGGGATAAACATGACCAGATTTAAAGGGAATAATGGGCAATATACCCCCCCCCCCACCATACACACAATACATCAATAAAATAATGAAGAAAAAAAAAGGCTTCTTTCGCCAAAATTTAAAAGAAAAAATTAAAATTATGAATTTTGTTATAAAACTACCAAATCCACTTACATCCACTTGCATTACCGATGCCAGGGGAGAGTGAGGTATCGGAAGTGATTGGGAGTAAGCACGTGAAACAAAACATGACACATGCATACATATTTACTTCAGATGCAGACGAGAACTCATTAAACCTATATATTATTGTGTTATAATATTATTTTGTCACTTCTATTTACACGAAATAAACTTTCTTTGAAGCGTGCATTTCGTGGTTTGCATTGTATATCAACATCTGTGTATGCGGGGCCCTCCGAAACTGAGATGCCCTTGGTCCTCAAGACCTATATCCGACCCTGAAGATGAATGCAGCAGCCTATCCAAAATAATAAGAGACCCTACAAAGACAATCTGGTGAGTAGCAGTTGTTAAAAATTTTGATCTGCAAAGCACAGATTCTGATTCTAAAACAGCACAATTTATTATTGTCACACTTCACTCTTCATGGAGAGAACTTACTTGCCGATCTGTCCATCGCAAGAAAAATGTAAGGGGAATCGCTCATTGAACATTCTAAATGAACATGTACTTTATGAAGGAAAATTCGAAAACCATTGTGTACTGCAATCAGAAACCCATTGCTTTGGACAGACTTTGCTGTAAATACATCAACAATGATGTAAAGATCAGGTCCTGTAACAAAACTGTCAGGTAAACATTCGGTAATGATGAAAATCCTTCCAGGAATAAATGACAACAACGTTGTGACACAGTCTGATTGTATATGTAACATCCTTCCTTTTTATATGTTAGACCTGTCCGTTTGAACGCCGGTATTACAAAAAATCCAGGGCTGGCTGAGATCTTTGACCTTCTTACAGCGAAAGAAGTAATGTATTATTTTGCTGAAAGGAAATTGTTTCACATTCTCGCAAGACAGGTTTCATAAGTTAAGAAGTGTATAGAAAGGGGTTAAAGGAGTTCGAATACTGGCTTGTCTACTGGCTGAACTTGCTACTTCATGACCGCTTTGTATTCCATAAGTATTGCATAATATGTCAAGTTTGTATTACCGACAAATCCGTTTCGGAGATTATATATTTTAATCCAATTACGATAGAGAATGAAAAAGATTCATTCCGACATATATTGTGTTATCTCATTCTAATGTATCATTTGTTAAAGCTGTTCTGAAGGATTATAGAACTGTTACTGTTGGACGAATAAGTAAATTAGATTGATTCACTTGTCGCAATAAAATTTTCTTTTTTCTCACCTTTTTTTTTTACTTTTACCCTAAACTTTCTGCTGTGAAACTTAATAAGGTCTACTGTGATAACACTGACATTAAGGGTAATGAAACAGCAGACACGCTGGCCAAAGAAACATTGAAGGGTCCACCACAACACCTAAAAATCCACACACTGACTTTAAACCCGGCTATTAATAACTTCATGAAATGCGAGAGGGCAGGAAAGACGGGATGAACAAACCTCAAATAAACTCCATTTTATCCAAGATCAACTTGGACACTGGACCCATGGCCTTGCAACAAAATCGGAGAGATGAAATTGTTTTTAGCAGACTCTGTCTGTGTCATACCTACCCCACACACCGTTCTTTACTGGGGGGGGAGGGGAGAAGATCCCCCAGATTGTGTATCATGCAATTGCAACTATCAATAAAACATATTTCAACTGAATATGTTGACTTCATGCCTATCCGGAGAAAGCACTATGCCTGCGGATCCATGAAAGAATTGTTTTCTGACGCGGATCTGCAACGCACCCTGTCCTTTCTGAGATGGGCTAAGATCTACAACTTGATTTTATAACTTTTATACTCGTTTACAAAACTTTTTTCGTTTCTACATGAAACAACCTTTTTTTAAAAAGAATTTTACCAATGTGTTAAAATTATATGAATGTATTTAATTTGATGTTAAACTTGACAGCTCTGAATACGAAATATGAATAAAGAAAGTGTACCCAAATAGACCGCGAAGAGCGCAAAGTGGCCGTTATCGTGCCGTCACGCCGTAAAACTCAAACTCCCTCTCTCTATCCGTCTGTCTGTCTCTCTCTCCCTTTCTCTCTCTCTTTCAAATAGATTAATAAATATATCAGACTGCGATAACAAAGCAAATTACTACAAAAGCTTTCAATCATTTCCAGGCACCAAAATTTTTCAATAGCAATAGCGGTCAGCAATATTAAATTCAAGTACATCATATTCCAAGGAAGATCTGGACTAGTGGCGCCAAAAAAGTTCTGACGACCCACGGCATTACGCCAAGACGAGCTTCTCAGTTGGCTGCAGACCGGAAGCTCTTTCTTTCTGCAACACCCTCGACGGTACAAGCAGACTGAAAAACTACAAAGACAACAATAACCCCATAATATTACAGTAGAGTACATCATTTTATTCCTCGATGTGGGAGAATTGTATTTTAAACGAAAAAAAAAACAACAACTGGTTTGTTTCAGTGGGTGTCATAGAATGTGGACTTCTTTCATTTTCTTTAGGGGCAGAGCATTGCACGGCGGTCTGCATCTCACATTTTGTTGACCTGAATAAAACATACCAGTTCGGAATTTAGAAATCTCACATTGATTCGTAGTTTGGAAATCACACAAATCTGAAACACAAACTGGCAAAGAATCACACCAGCCACGGTAACCGTTCAAGAGATATCTCATTCTATTAGCTTATGTAACGCAGAATCTCTCCTCTTATATCACGCCGTCTCACTTAAACTAATGATTGATAAGATTATGCCACATTACTTACTTGGCCAGATCATGTTTTATCGACATTTCCGTCCATTAAAGTGGAATAAACAGTCAGGTAAAGCTGAGCTCCTGGCAGAGGACAGAGGGGAGAGGAAATCATCAGAGAAACAGTAATGACGCACGAAAGACTTCTTCGACAGACATTTATTGTCAATAGTTATGCAGAGCTGTATCATTACTCATGAGTGACGTATTCTGCTCATTCATTTCTAACATTTAGAAGAATCATTGTCTATAATACAAGATATTAATGGTGATGACGTCAATCTGGACTAGTATTGACCTGCTGGACCGAGTAATGACAAGGACAACTTCAAAACAGTTCTTAAATCAAAATTTCAGACTCCAGGGTTTAGTGCGTTCCTGAATGCTTCAGTCTTAGTACACAGTACAGAATGTAGAAATTATGAATTATCCTCTCTGCCTCACAGTGTCGTACTCATCTCAAATTGTTACAGAAAATCGAAGTACATGTACAAAGAGTTACAACTTGAAATTCCAAATGGAAACAGAATACTTCTTTTTAAAATAATCGTCTACTCAAATTAGAAAACGCAGACATCGGCAAAAATTCAAACTAAGAGATTACAATTATTTCGTGGATTTTGGAGCTGCATTGCAGATGGTCTGATAACCTTTCTTCAGCCCTGCAGCCAGGGTAACTGTTTGTGTTTATATTTTGTAGAACGCCAGTCTGCTTAAAATTACTCAGGACAACGCCACTGCTCAGATTTCTGTCTGTCCCAATTACACCTCATCACGACATACACCTGTGGCCGACAGGTCAGTTTTTTTTTTTACGTCCATCTGGGAAAAAAAAGGCAAGATGGAAAAGTACTGACCAAGGAGAAACAGTACGATGTAGATTTGTATGGACACGACAGATCATAAAACACGACGGGAAGGCAGATCTTCCTGCCTCCCTGAGCGTCATTCTCTTTCGTCAAGAAGGTGGACTCATGACAGACTTACACAGTTGGATAAAATCTTCTGGGTTTTATTAGAGCGAGATACTCCCCTCCAGCCCGAAGCACCTCTCCCTGTCCATACAGGCAAAGAAACGTGTTGAATTCAGAATAGGAAAAATAGTGACCACTCTTATCCCAGAGGGCTGTTCTAGTTAGCAATGAGAATCAGAAAGTGACGGTACACCCTTTTATTGAAAATAGAAATCGCATGCTGTTATGGAAAACCTGACATTAATTCTGACCATATTGCTAACCATAAAGACATTTTAAAAAGTAGAATATTAGAGTTGGCACGACTGTCATGCTGGCAGAGACATAATGGCCGATATACCACGGAAAGCAACCTGACTGGCTAAAATGTTTAGATTGGCCGTTTTAATTTACTGGTAACAAATAACGATAAAACAAATCTATTTCCAGGACAAAAGTCGCCACGTTCCGGACATAATAATATTACATAACGGGAAGAAAAAAACAACAACAAACGAAAACAACCTCTGGTTTCAACACCCCTTTCCATTTCCATCCTTGCCCCGGGCAATAAACATTCATTTTATTGCTCACTCATATATACCGACACCGAAGGTACTGTCTCCACGTCAACAAGACATCACCATAACTTACACACGTATCTACAGAGAGTATCCTGTCAGGTGTACGAAATGGTGGCCATTAATTCTCTTACTCTCGTTTTTCTTCCCCCTCTTCAGCCTTGTCGCTACCAAAAATCGTCTATTTCAAGACCTTTAACGTGAAAGTGACGGGTTTTAGTGACTATTGTGTCAAAATTTTGGACAACTCAAAGCCCAGTATGTCTCTTTGAAAGGCCTGAAATGCCCTTGACAAGAACGGAAGTGAGGTGAAATATTGCCAGGAACTTAGAAAACAGTTATATCTATCTATCTATCTATCTATCTATCTATCTATCTATCTATCTATCTATCTATCTATCTATCTATCTATCTATCTATCTATCTATCTATCTATCTATCTGTCTATCTATCTATCTATCTATCTATCTATCTATCTATCTATCTATCTATCTATCTATCTGTCTATCTGTCTATCTATCTATCTATCTATCTATCTATCTACCTATCTAACTATCTGTCTATCTGTCTATCTGTCTATCTATCTATCTGTCTA
This sequence comes from Onchidella celtica, assembly GCA_963931925.1. Taxonomy (NCBI): domain Eukaryota; kingdom Metazoa; phylum Mollusca; class Gastropoda; order Systellommatophora; family Onchidiidae; genus Onchidella; species Onchidella celtica. Next base: position 61,973,056 of record OZ007569.1, read on the forward strand.
TCTGTCTATCTGTCTATCTATCTATCTATCTATCTGTCTATCTGTCTATCTGTCTATCTATCTATCTATCTATCTATCTATCTATCTATCTATCTATCTATCTATCTGTCTATCTATCTGTCTATCTATCTATCTGTCTATCTGTCTGTCTGCCTATCTATCTATCTATCTATCTATCTATCTATCTATCTATCTATCTATCTATCTATCTATCTATCTGTCTATCTGTCTATCTATCTATCTGTCTATCTATCTATCTATCTGTCTATCTGTCTATCTTTCTATCTATCTATCTATCTATCTATCTATCTATCTATCTATCTATCTATCTATCTATCTATCTATCTATCTATCTATCTATCTATCTATCTATCTATCTATCTGTCTATCTATCTATCTATCTATCTATCTATCTATCTATCTGTCTATCTGTCTATCTATCTATCTATCTATCTATCTATCTATCTATCTATCTATCTGTCTGTCTGTCTGTCTGTCTGTCTGTCTGTCTGTCTGTCTGTCTGTCTTTCTGTCTGTCTGTCTATCTATCTATCTATATTAAAAATTTAAAAAAAAGAACTGTTCTATGTTGAAGTTTTAATATTTCATTTTGTACTTTGGTGACCGACGTGCCCCAGTTTCACGACTGTACATGGACAATTGAGAAAGCCAGAAAACGCAAACCCAGCACACCATCTTTTGAAGACGCAAACTCCAACAACGACAACAGCAACAACAACAGCTACATTAAACTTACAATAAGCATACCATATGACAGTGCCTCTCTCCAAGACCTTCAGAAAGACACAATCCAACGTGGCTGTAGTTAAATTTTCATGAAGCAACAGGGGGGCGGCACTCATTCTTTTAACAGGCGAAACCGCAGCTCTGGTTTTGATTAATATCATTGTGATTTACTGTTTTAAATAATCTTCAATGAGATCAACTAAACAACTTAATGTGGACTAGAGTGATCCTGAAAATCCTAATTTGATATATGATTACCAAACCATAGTTTGAGAAATTACGAAGCTGAATTTTACTAGAGATATGCAAGGAACTGCCAGGTGCCTTTTATGTACATCTGACATATGCCATTCTAGTAGAGCTGTGACGAAGTAAACAATTCAATCATAAATACATTAATAGATCTTTCAACCAAGCTTTCGATCATCGGAATACGAACTAGTAATCAAACAATCTTGACGATCTCTGATGATTGCAATCTAAATTCTTTTTTCTGACCTAACTTGCTTGGTAGAACTAATAAATAACATACATGCTGGTTTATAAACATGACTTTATGATTATGCATTACGGGATTTTGATGGTCATTTTAAAGAATTCTGGCTCTTTGTTTGTACGCGATTCTCGGGAATGTCACGAAAACAGCAGATCTGCCAACGTTACGTGTCCGCCTTTTTGCCCACACGCACATTGCACGTAACCAGCTTATTCTTGTCAGTGTCAGATTGCCGGTAGGTCTTTTCGGTCTCATGTTGATAATTAATTATAGTCACATAAATAAACAAACCCAAACTATGGCGTGCGTTTGTATTGCATAGCATGGTTGACAGAATGCGAGCAACGGGGGAATCAAGATGGGAGAGACCTGCGACAGACAAATTTGTCAGAAGACTTAAAGGGAATGGGGAATGACAGAGGGAATCCCACAGATGGGAACAGTAAATCAGCTCCTGATTATCAGTGGATGTTAAGGAAGGGCAGAAAGAAATACAATGTGCAGTCTCTCACGATTCAAACTGTTATCTCTTGTCTGAAAGAAAAAGCTGACAAAAGAGACGAAACAGTTTCCAGTAGATAATTGACTCTTACTCTTGAACCATTTCAACACTGCGCTTTTTGTTATTGTTTGTTGTTGTTTTCTCATTAACATAGTAACTGTTCATAATGAATTTGTTCATTGTTTCATCATGTTAATTCGTCGGCATTTCATCCTATCAGCCTCATTCTTAGACTGTATGCCGCAATTATAAATGAAGCTGAATACACGAGATAGTATTGCCTTGCCTAGAATTTTTATATGTGACATCCTTTTCGCAGCATGCTAAGGCAAGCAATGACTGTCTGTTCAATGGCTTCTTCTTACTTAGGGAAGTATGTAACCCCCGTGTGTACGAGCGTAGGAATGGCAAAGTCTAGGATAAAACCTTGGTGTTTTAGAATTATAAATAGCATTTTGCATGGCGGTTTGGCTTGCTTTATCAGACAAAATAGCTTCGATTTTTCTGTAATCTTACATTATCATTTCTGTTGTTGTTGAAAAAAAAAACAAACAAACAAGAAAAAAACAAGCGAATAATTATAATGAAACTTCTTACTTCATTACTGCAATTGAAAAGGGTGCCAACTCTTCCCAGACCTGCCCCGCTTTGGCCACCAAACCCACATGGACGCTTTCCATACGAGCCAGCTCTTCCCCACCCCGTCCCCCCTTTTTCATATTTGAACATACGGACTTTACGGATCACTCCCCCCCCCCCCTCCCCCCCGAGCAACTGATGTACACGGTATCATTCTGCATTCCTGCAAACATTACCCGCCCAGTCCAAACTGCATATTTCTACATTTTGTGCATAAATCTTCAACCCTTTCTTAGTGCAGCCACGCTGTCATCGAGAATTTCCGGCATAAAAAGCCCTTTGTAAGCACAAAACAATAACTCAACTTTTTATCTCTTCCACTGGATTGCTGTATGTCCGGCAAATTAATCACCATCTGTCAAGGTTAAATGCTAAGCTGGAGCCGCAAAGTGTTTTTAAAAAAACGTTGTGAAGCAGCAGCTGAGCATGTAACCATAATTCCATGTACAAAAATAGAATTCTTTTTGTCAACTATGTCACTGCAGCAAAGTAGCTCGCCCTGTGTACTGTGGTTTACTGTGATAGTGGCCATAATACCTTAAAACCACATTCCGACAAGCGTGTAGAAAAACACATGTCCACAAATCTTCCTCACTTTCGAGTGCTTCTTTATTCCACCCGGCTGCCGTTGTGTGGACGGAAGTTACGGTCACAAACTGCACTGAAAAAAAAAGGGGTGGGGGGAGGGGGGGGGGTAGGGTGGAAAATATCACGGACAAAACAATGGAAAAAATTGTCTGCATCGAAGTTTAAAGAAATACAGTGCATGTTTGGATCGCTGTGGTTATGAGTGTGAAAACAATTAAAAGCAAGGTTATGTATAATAAAGACGAAAACAGACATATACATGACAAATTCCGATCTACAGAAGCAAACCTCTACAATGTTGCAAAATAATATTTCCCACCACTAACAGCTGAATATCGTAGAGCGGCTGGAGCGATGGTTATGAAAACAGAACTTTTTTTTTTTTTTTGTGTGTGGTTGGACATGCAGTGGGATAATACTTACATCATCTAACCACTAATAGTACTCCATACCATTTTAAAACAAAGTAGTTTGTTAGTTTGTTGGGGATACTTCCTTGTTGCTGACAAAGATAGGTAGTTACAAACTTGGCAAACCAGGAAGAACCTGGAATAGTCTATAAATCCACTGGCCAAACCACATTCTAATGCTCAGTGTTACGATGAGACAATGATGTAATAAATGAGTGAACTGAAACCAGTGAGAATAATTCGTCTCCATTTCACAGAGTCGTGCGTCATGTTAGTGAAAATAAGCCTACTGTCTGACGTATTTGTCGTGCTGCTATTTGGGCATACACAGATGCAGCGGACAATCTCCCAATGTCAGATCCATGGCGAAAAGGGGGCTCTTTGTACATTTGCTTTACCTCTACTTCTTAATGTTCTCTCCCTTTCTTCCTACATTTTGTGACCCGTAGAATGAAGCGAAGAGAAATTTCTGAGTCGAATTAATTATTTTTTCTTTTGATTTTTATTGTTGAGAATTGCCAGTGTGCCATTGTATTCAATCAGATGTCTGTTCTGTCTTGGTCAAAAGATGGATGATATAGTAATGGACAATGGAATATGGTATTACGTAGAAATGACATCATAAATGCACAGTTAAAAATAAACAAAAATAATCATATTTGGAAATAGACACATAGGCGAAGGCTCACATCTGGAATGTCCATGGAATGCTAGTCAAAGTAGAAGTGGACTATTTTCCCTGGCTGTGAACAAAAAAAACAACAACCAGACTGATCCGTTGTTACCCAAGGATGCGGCTGGACCAGGTTCAGCTCTATGCGCAAGGAAGGTCGGGCACATTGTCGCTAGTTCACTTCGTGACTCTATTGTCTTAAGTATTATGCATGAATCTCGGAGCCGAAGAACTGGTAGTAGTCGCTAATGAATAAATATTTAACATAGTCAACAGCTGGCTGAACCAGAAACTGTAGTGGAAGTACTTGCAATTGAGGATGTGAGTATAATCATTTACATGAAGATCCGACATCCAGAGTGATTTCTGGTATTTTTGCTGGGACATAAAGCAGGGACTATAGTACGAGGAGATACCCTGGCAAAGGGTCTTCCAGTTCCCTTCAGAAGTAAAGTTGACTTGTCTGATTTTGTGGTGGCATTTCTGCTGTTTCGTAAATATTCAGAGCAACAGTCTCCGTTTTGTACAGTATTTACAGTGTGATGTGAGAAAATTTAAAAGAGCTTGGGTATTCTTTTCTCATAAAATTAGAACAACTATTTTTTCACTTCGTGAGCCCAGTTTTTGTCTTTAGCTTATATTGGTATGTCTTGAGTTCTGCCTTGGAAAACCTCAGGTTTCGTAAATAAGAACAAATCACATTTTGCATGAAAATGGTTCCAGCAGAATCGCTTTAGCACCGATCACTTGAGCTTTAGCCCTGTTTTACAATGTACTTACAAACAATATCAATTCATTGTTTTTACTTGTTATTATTCCCTGGTACAGGTCTCTCTGTTCCTTTAAATTCTAATCCACCATAAGAACAGAAGCCACTGTCGGAAAATGTTTTCTTCTCTTTTAAACCCTGGGTGAATGTTCAATGACCTTAACATTTGCTTTAATTTGCAGTAATTAATTAGGCCAAAGTGTGACTTGATAGATTCTTGTGTTATTAACATTTTCATGAAAACACTGATGCATCATGAGCTTAGTCATATACCGATCTACATATATGATTAATGAGACAGTTCTGTGCATTTGATATTTTTGTGAAGATAAATTAGTCGGGGTATATGTTTTCTCCATTTTCATTCAACGTTTTGCTCCACTTGATGAATGGTTTCTAGTCCAGCAAGAATTTCCCCAGTGCGGTGTTACAGCACTTAGGTTTATCAGTCAGTTATTTGAGTTTTCACGGTCAAAGATCTTTAGAAAGGGTTGATAGGGGGAAAATGCAGTTGTCACACAAAAAAAAATTCATCATCACTGGTCTGAAATATTATCATGCCTTTTCAGCTTGGGCCTAGATACATCATAAATAACAATGAAACATGTTGTCATGTTGACTTACTCGTCTCTAAAAATGGAATGCGCTAAAAGAACAGGATATCGGTAATGTAAAATTCTGCACCACCAAATAAATTTTCAAATTCTTTGCAAAAGTAATCATTTGCGTCAAGTAATCATCATAATGTACAGTGGTGCTCGCATGAATCAGCTGTGCACAAATAATATGATGTTAAAATATGACTTGACAGTCATACCCAAGACCACCTGAGAAATTTGAAATTTTAAACGTGTAAATTTATAGATTTGATGATTGTTTTGTTTGGTTCGATCCATTCGGAATGATGGGAGTAATTTATAACATAGAGTGAAAAGAGAACAGACTGAAGACGTCTGATATGATACAAACTAATGGGCCTTTCATCTTGGCATGTGGCTGACACACGAGGTTACTACATTCTGAGTTCAAGACATCACCTCGAGAGGCCAGGTTGTGTAATATTAACTGTATGCTGTCCTTAACTGTGACAGTCTTTGTCAAACGGCCTGGACTGACTTTGTAAACCGTGGACATTTCAGTGCTGATTGGCACCAGCGTGGCTGAAGCCAGTAGGCTACAGAGAAAACTGACGCCATATAGGCTAACTTAGAGAAATTACAGTAATCTATCTAGATCTAGGTCTGCTCCACCCTTGGCCAGAACTCAGTTTTCAATCACAGCTGTGAACAAGATAAACAAAGTTACCAGAACAAAAAACAACAACAACAACAACAAACTGGTTGGTCATTTTTACTATTTACACTCTTCGTTCATTTGATGACTCATCTTGTTTAATTAAAATTTTTTAAAAAGTCTTCAAAAGTAAACAAATTGTTAAGGAACGGGGACTTATTTCGAGGTAGCATTTTCACAGAACGAGAAATTGCATCACAGCAAATGATGTTGTCTTACGCAACTGAGACCCTTTGTGGAACAGATCAGTGTTAGCTGATCAAGATATCTACATTGCTGGTGGAATCCGTCCATCTGTTTGCGGTTAATATCCGAGCACACTGTAGGCTAGCATGTTGGATCTCTCAGGGAGATCACCCTGGATGACGCGTACGACACGATTGTGTCAAGAGAAATTGACGCATGTCGTTTTTTGTCTGAGAAAATCAAGCTGAATAGTGATCTATGAAACCACAAACGTCTATCTCCGATCAGATAGAACTAGAAGTATACTTTTTATTCCCTCCCAAATTTAGAATATGACAGTGCGTTATTTTCATTTGCGAGAAAGTACCTTTTTGTGTGTATATGTGAGTTTATGTATGTGTCTATGTGTGAGTATGTGTGTATGTAAGTGTGTATGTATATGTGAAGGGCTCAAGTGAAAAACCAGCTAAGTCAATTCAGTCATGCTCAGTCGTGCTCAGTCATCTCAAATCAAAATAAATCTGTTCAAAATGAAAATTATCATCATCGTCATCATCATCATCACTATTATGAAGCATATTCAGGAATGGATAATGGATAATTTAGCTTGCAAATAATTAAAATGACCAGCAGAAGGGTTTGGGGAAGTAGCGTGAGAGAAATAAGTATTATGGTTTTCTCAAAACTTTAAAAGCGTGACAAAACTAGTTTTTCACTTGAGCCTTCCATGTATGGACAGGATTATGCATGTGAGGGTGAACGTAGTTGTGTCTTTGGGTTCATAACTTAGTATTCTCTGTTTAACTAAAGTTATAAAATGTGCACATGATCTGACATTTATCGTGCATCCGCGCACGGTGTAAGAGGACCAGTTCGGAAAAAGAAAACAGTAACAACAACAACAACAAACAAACAAACGAACAACTGGACCCACGCGTTAACTAATTGCTGCTCGGCTTCAGTTTACCTCGCTCTTTGAATGCCATAATCCACTCTTTCACTTTTGTGTATTTCGATCGTGCATTAAAAAAAAAAAAAACCGTTTCTCTTTTTATCTCCTCTAATTATCATTCTTGAAGAGGACCACTTTTGTGTGCAATATTCATTTTTATTTCCTATGAAGTTTAATTTGACTACATGTGTCAGTATAGTATAAATTATAGCATTGTTCCATGCCTGTTCGACGTCTTTTGTTTACTTGATAGAAATTGTAGGAAAAAATGACAGATTTAGGCATTGGTGGGAAATTCCCACTTCCGAGAGGCTGCTAATAAGACAGATGCGCATGAAGCAGTGTTTTTTAAAGATTATTTTAGGAAAAAGGCAGCGGGAGGAGAGGAAATGATTGAACGATGATTTCAAAATTAACATAAAACACGGCGTCGAAGACAACGTTAATAATTAATGGGGCCATTTTAAAATCAGTTTCAATCTGTCTAAATTTAAGCTTATGTTCAGGAAAGATCTACATGACAATTTATATTATGTTGGCAACGGGGACTATAAAGGGAGGATATCTCCACATACGGCTGACAGAACTGTGGGATTTTCATTCACTATAGTTAATGAAGAAGCTGTTGTAGTATCACAATGAAAAATAACTAGACAGAAAAGAATCCATTTTCACATTTCCAGAATCAGCATGTATATCTACCAGATTAAGTTTTTATAATGTAAACAAATTTCTTGGTGTAGGCCTTTTGTAGTAAATACACTTTTCTTGCGATGGCCTTTGTACAAGGTAAATTTATTTTCGATATTTCATCCAGTTAAATTGTTACTGTTGTAGAATGTCTATGCCCTGTAATGTCTCAGTTGAAGACAACATCAGCTTCAAGACCAGTGACTGCTCCTTTCATTTATTCAGTGTAAAGTCAAAATAAAAATTTCGCATTGTTTCAGTTTGCATTGAAATTTGATCTTCTGCGAAGCTGAAACTTTCGCTTTTGATGTGTCATGTGCGAATTGTGAATTCAGTATGACTTGTCTTTTATATATATATTTTTAAAAGTCTATGCACAGTATCTACTTGTGACATAATAATTATAATACACGATATATATATATTTTTTTTTTGCAGACCAGAAAGCCGACAACAAATACTTCACGTTTCTGTGACTCTGGCTCGTCAAACATTGGTTGAAAATTGTGAAGAAACAAAAATTTCATAGGTAAGAGTATCGAAATAAGTAAGGCTTTAAAAAGTCTTAAATATATGCTTTTTTATATTATTATTATTGCTATATTTCTTTGTTTGTATTTCATTAGGAAGAATTCGCTGTTTGAGACAGTTAATAGAAGAAAGCAAAACCACACTTTATTATGAACCGTTTTAATAGAAGTCATTGTCCTCACTGCAATAATGAATGAATTCAGCATTTTTTGTTTAAAATTTCAGGGCCTGGTGCAATATCGCAAAATGGCAACGGTATTACTCGCCCTTCTTGTCATAGTTACGTGTGCATCAACAAGCGCTGCTGGTAGCAATGCCAGTTACTGCATACCACCATATTCAGCCATAAGTGAGTGTCATGATTCTATTTAGATTAAAACAAACAGACAACAAGAATATAGAAATAGATTACACTTTGTAATGTGATGTAAACAAGGTAACAGTATGTGACTGGAAAAGCACTGAAACGCACGTATCACGTTCTCTGTGGTTCAGACGTCTCCACAGATGTCTCACTAACTGACAGAATACACTAAAAATCATGATATTGAGAACGTTCACGCATGCACGCACAACTGCGAACACGCAGTAGTACCCCTTCATCTATAACAAGACTGAATTTGAGGGACAAGTGTATACATGGAATGATATGATTGAGATCATAATAATGCCACTGGGAAGAACAGATTACCGATGCAAACACAATATAATGAACGAATTAAACCACTAATCTTTGTTGACATCCAATAAACAGATCTCTGCGACAGGGCATGGACGATGGTATTTGAAAACGGACCCAACGGCGCCCCTCTGTTTGGCAGTAAGGAGGACCTCAAGCAAGCCGTACTTCGCGGAGCAGAGATCCGTGTTTTACTACAAGACATGATGGTGGAACCGTCTGGAATGGTTACACATACTTTCTCATCTGGCGTAGATAACATCAATATACGTGGAGACAACATTTGTTGTGAGGTTGGTCGAAACTGAGGCTAGTGACTCTTTGGCACGGCCATTGAACGTCTAATAGTGTTGCTGATTAAGCTAGGATACTGTTCTTTTGAGTTCTAAAATAAATCTATTACTGTTATTCTCAAATATTCATCTGTTTCTACACGACACACATTTCCCATCTTATTTCATAACGGTATTCGCTGTAATAAAGGAAGCAATGGCAGCCTGAAGTCATTCCGTGACCGAATTGCTGTAGAGGAAAAGTGAGTCATCTTCCATTATGGTCATGAAAAGCAACAATTCTGTTTTATAAGGCTTTACTCTTGTTCTCTGCTTATTTGAGTGACAGGCGAAATCTTTCTTATACAAATAAAAAATACGTGTCCGTTTTGTGTGCTGCATCGTTATAATGAATGAATATATTATATATTAAAAAAAATCATTTCTGCCAGATCTTGTCGCATATTGCAACTAACGGCCATGAAAGTGTTGTTGATGCCCATTGGCGATTCTTCCTGCCCTGTACTACTGGCAGTGTTCACGTGGCTCAGTACTATGTGGAGAGTGCAGATTTCCTGTCAGAGGCCACACAGCGTGTCCGTATAGGCTGGTTTGTCAAGGAGATACAGGTGAGCCCACTACAGCCGGAGACACTTTATCTTGATGTATTATATTATTAACCTCCGGACACCCTTCTAGTCTTAGTCATATTTGACCTGGGCAAAATGATCTAGCACTCGCAGCTGAGATAATTATGTCAGATGGTGTGAAGGGAACAAGGGAATTTGAAACCATCGGTGTCACTGACATGACTGACCTCCAATATGAAAATGAACAGTAGCATATTCGCAGTGCAATCATAAACAAAAATTTAACCTTCGACTCTCCCAGTCAAAGAATGAGGCATGCCCTCTCAGCCTGTTGATCGTCTAGAAATGCTTTCTGAAGTGCATCCATGTCTGTCATATCTAGACTCTCCCCTCCCCCTCCATTTCTAAAGATCAAACTCGATATCTCTTAGAATGTCATTTTTACATTCAATTTAGCCATAAGCGGTTGATTTATCATCTAGTTTTGGGCATGAGAGCTTTGAAGGACATTAAAAATTTCAAAAATCATTTTTTAAAAATCTCACGTCGACCGAAACACTCCCACCCTCTCCTTGCATTGCTCAGCGATAAAAGAATTCTAGAATCATCAGGGATGCATTTTGATAATTCCAGTAGAAGAGGGTAAAAGTCTGCAACTTCACAGACCTTTTATAGCACAATTTTATTTGTGTGACCAAGTAGTCCACACTTTTTAGTCATTGTTGTAGTTAACATTGAATTTTGGTCGAGACAACCAGTCCTGCACCTGTTCCTGTTTGCTCTTGAAAGTGTACTTTACCTTACACTATTGGTTGATTGGTTCATGCTGTAATTGTGTTGCTTTATTTATTTGCGTTTCACAGTTTGTCCAATGCTTACAATTTAACTCTTCAAACATTTTCCTCACTAGCAAAATGTAATGGACATTCCTGTTTTTGTTGTAGTCCCCCCCCCCCCCCCCATTGATACGTAATGAAAATTCTATCTGCTGTGTTTAATTTATTTACTGAAATTATATGACTGAATATTTCAGCATGATTTATACAACAACCGACCTCTGTATGCTCACTTCCTTGATGGCGGCTCAACGGTGGGTAACAAGGACGATCTTCTTGACGCAGCCAGAGAAGGAAAAGAAATCAGAGCTTTGATGACTGACCGAGGTTACGCCTTTCCATTCCAGGTAGAGCAAACATATTAAATATGTAAAGATTTATTTGTATTTATTAACTGTCCTATACAAATAGAAAATTTAGAAAGTACAAAATTCTGACTTGCCCCGCATAATTTGTGTTTTAATAAGGTAGAGAGCACATCTTGTATAGAAAATAAGGGAAAAGAAAAAGAAAAAGGGATTTATTCCGCAGTCCGCTGTGCTGGAGAAGACTAGTCATGTCCTGAGTAAAAAAACTGGCAAAAAGAAACAGTTGTATGTAGCAAAGCCTCGCATGAGATATAATGCCCGAACGATAGAACAAAACGCAAAGAGAAAGGGCGACCCCACAGTTTTTCTGTGGTTTTTATAACATAATTATAGTCATGTCCTAATGCTTGATCGAAACTGGATTTCCTGGTCATGATGTCATAGCTCTCTCCTCACCCCGATCCCCCCCCCCTCCGCCCCGCCCCTTTCCTAGGATCCTCCAAGATGCTACCGTCTTCCTTCCTTCATTGTTTTCTGCATAATGGACATTGTTGGTTTGTAAGACAGTTGTGATCTTCTTTGCAGGTGGTCATGTGGTCTGACAGGGATAATCGAGTGAGTGGTCAAAGCAACAAACATTTGTCTCAGAAATACAGCGGCAGTGACATCGTTTTGAATACCCAAACACCTTACATGTGGTTCTCTTCCTGGAGTACCACAGGCCGTAGGGACAGCTCTAGATGGGCTGTGGGTGGAGTCACCAACAGAGGCCGGGGCTCAGATTACGTGTCACTGAAATGGTTCGCCGATCCCTGCTGGCGTCATATCTTCACTCATGACAGCAGCGGGAACCAGCTGAGAGGGTCACGAGAGTCTCTGGTGGCTGCTATCAAGGATGGACATCGTGTGCGTATTGTCATTGAAAATAGAGCCATGGAAGCTTCATTTATGAGAATCAAGAATAACCACGTCAGCGCGTATTTCCTGGACGAGCTCTCCAGCAAAGGGGGCCAGGGATTTGATCAGTTTGACTTCACCTCAGACACTTACTACAAGTACTGCACAGTCCACACTACTGGCACATTCAGGCAGTATGGGCACTTTGTGCGCAACACATCGACCACTGTCAGTCCGAGCTTAACGAAACAGACCGTTTCCTGGATGATCGATGTCAAACCGTGGGAGACCATCCTCAAAGTCAACGACAAAGGGATGGTCATCTGGGGCCAGAAAGTCAATGTGAAGAACGCCATCCAGAAAGCTGCAGCAATTAGAGTGGCCATTCAGTTTGATTCATCTAGCGGAACTTTGTACCTGACAGCGGACAATACTAAAGTATCTAGCAATCCACAGGATGAAGACAGCGTTGTCCAGAGTGTGAGAGTCATCGGTGACAGACCTGTTGGTTTGTATGAGTTTGAGCTGTCCCATGTACCGTTCTGGGTGTACCTGGTCGTACCCACCACTGGTGATGTCCATCTATCCGGATGGCAAATGGGTAGACATCACAGATTCTTTCACCGCACCATTCCAGCAACAATAGTCTGGTATGCCAATTTGTAAAGGGGTCGGGTAGTCAAGATCTTTGACAGCAAGTCAGAATCTTGCGTAGAAATTCAACACAAGGTCTATAGCTTAGAGTAATACAGCGACGTCCAAAGATAATACTCCCCCAGTTGTCGTTCAGAAATGCAAAGAAGTAAACCTATGACACATAGCACGTAAATTCAAATTTGTAGTTGTTCAGCCGTCGTGATATTCTGACTTCGAGAGAAAAAGAAATCCCAGTACTGAAAGGCGCTGCACTTTTGCAGTTTGCAGTTTTTCATTATATCAATCTGCAATTAAATTCATAGTGCTGAGTGCAGGAAAAGTGCAGTAACTTGTCACTTCATGAATACCACCGAGGACAAATCAGTTTCGACTTTGTCGAATTTTGATTAAATCATAGTTTGTGGTTTTGTGTTTTCGTGTGAAAACATCATTTGGATCCTGCGTTTGATATTTTTATCATGTAATTAAAGACTTAAAATCGCATTAATCTTTGTCATCTGTTTATGGTATTGTAAAAAAAATAAAAATAAATAAAAAGATACTGAAATCACAAAGCCCAGTTGTAAGCCAAATTAGCGTTTTTAAAAGCCGGGGACACCAAACTTCAACTTTTTTTTTCAAGTTTTAGCCGTCATTAATTTCATGTAGAGAACAGTCACTGCACCATTCATTATGCTCTTGCTGTTTTAACGTGGGTGAGTACAGAGATGTCCGCACTGCTGAGTAAAATTTTCTGGGGAAGATGTTAGGGAGCACGTTTGGGTTGGGCACTGTAGAGTGACTTATTTTGTGAAATGTCTAGTGAAGACGGCGCCAAACTGTTAAAAAATCAAGGATTTGTGAATAGGCACGAATGAAACCAAAGTTAACTAATCTCATTAGGTGTTACTATTTAATCAACATTTTATTTTGTAATAAAATCACAAACACCCAGAGTTGTGTTCAAATAATTCTGTGTTATTTGCATGTAGAAGTGTTTGTTTGACGCATGGAAGGTTGAATGTAAACAGAAAGCCAGACAGACCGAAATATAAATGCATGTAGATAGAAATGGATAGACTTCAGTACAAGTATACATCTAGACAGACAGACAGACAGACAGACAGACAGACAGACAGACAGACAGACAGACAGACAGACAGACAGACAGACAGACAGACAGACAGACAGACAGACAGACAGACAGACAGACAGACAGACAGACAGACAGACAGACAGACAGACAGACAGACAGACAGACAGACAGACAGACAGACAGACAGACAGACAGACAGACAGACAGACAGACAGACAGACAGACAGACAGACAGACAGACAGACAGACAGACAGACAGACAGACAGACAGACAGACAGACAGACAGACAGACAGACAGACAGACAGACAGACAGACAGACAGACAGACAGACAGACAGACAGACAGACAGACAGACAGACAGACAGACAGACAGACAGACAGACAGACAGACAGACAGACAGACAGACAGACAGACAGACAGACAGACAGACAGACAGACAGACAGACAGACAGACAGACAGACAGACAGACAGACAGACAGACAGACAGACAGACAGACAGACAGACAGACAGACAGACAGACAGACAGACAGACAGACAGACAGACAGACAGACAGACAGACAGACAGACAGACAGACAGACAGACAGACAGACAGACAGACAGACAGACAGACAGACAGACAGACAGACAGACAGACAGACAGACAGACAGACAGACAGACAGACAGACAGACAGACAGACAGACAGACAGACAGACAGACAGACAGACAGACAGACAGACAGACAGACAGACAGACAGACAGACAGACAGACAGACAGACAGACAGACAGACAGACAGACAGACAGACAGACAGACAGACAGACAGACAGACAGACAGACAGACAGACAGACAGACAGACAGACAGACAGACAGACAGACAGACAGACAGACAGACAGACAGACAGACAGACAGACAGACAGACAGACAGACAGACAGACAGACAGACAGACAGACAGACAGACAGACAGACAGACAGACAGACAGACAGACAGACAGACAGACAGACAGACAGACAGACAGACAGACAGACAGACAGACAGACAGACAGACAGACAGACAGACAGACAGACAGACAGACAGACAGACAGACAGACAGACAGACAGACAGACAGACAGACAGACAGACAGACAGACAGACAGACAGACAGACAGACAGACAGACAGACAGACAGACAGACAGACAGACAGACAGACAGACAGACAGACAGACAGACAGACAGACAGACAGACAGACAGATAGATAGATAGTTAGATCTCTTCCACTATGCACTTTATATAATTCTTCAATGGTTCGTACTGCCAGAACCTTTCTTTTCTTTTATTTCTGACTTCTTTTTTTTTTCTTCCTTTCTTTCATTCTTTCTCTCCTGGAGGAATCAAGTACACGTAAATGTAGTAAACATATTTGACAAGAATATAACTGTGACTTGACTGTTTAATTTGACATTTCCGTGCTATGCGTAAAATTGTATGCATATGTTCTATAATCTTTGTAAAGTACCAAACAATCACCACTTAAATGACTGTTGTCTTTCCTGGACTAGTGTTCGCCGATGTCAGCAAAGGTAAACAGACAGACAATATTCGAAACTGGATCATCAAAGTTGTTTCCATATTTATCACGTTCCACCAACAAATAACTTCAAACAGTGTTGCATTTCTCGAATAGGAGGGGAAAATGATGTCTAGTGTGACAGATTGTGTTGCTTTGCATGTGGTTACAAAGCCGAATAGTAAAAATAAAGAGTGTTTAGCTATAGCTTTCTACGTAAATGCCACGGTCCCCTAACACCATTCACTGTGGGTAGAGGTCTTCCTTTTTTGGAGGCGCGCTGCTCTGTCGAAGATCTTGTTGCTCGAGGGTTTCATACCAAGGCCGTTGGCCTTGATGTGCTAAATTCCAGGTTTGAGGTCTTTGTTTTGTGCTAAATTCCAGGTTTGAGGTCTTTGTTTTGTGCTAAATTCCAGGTTTGAGGTCTTTGTTTTGTGCTAAATTCCAGGTTTGAGGTCTTTGTTTTGTGCTAAATTCCAGGTTTGAGGTCTTTGTTTTGTGCTAAATTCCAGGTTTGAGGTCTTTGTTTTGTGCTAAATTCCAGGTTTGAGGTCTTTGTTTTGTGCTAAATTCCACACGCTCTTCATGATTCAAATATTAGCAAACCACGTGACCTTGGCTTCCGGTGCACCCTCGTCATACCGGAAGGTATCAAGTCCATACATCCATGCAGACATGCGCACTGGACCCTCTGAGGAGATCATCAGGTACCAGTGAAAGATGGCCTTTTGTAATTCATATTCTTTGTCTATACGAGACTTTTTGTCACTGAAGTGGTCCAAAGCTTGTGCGTATATACTGTCTGTCAGGACGTCAGCTCTGAGGTTATTAGCCTGGAATTATTTGGAAAAGAGAGAAGAACATCTTAAACAGTATGTTGAACGCAAAGTTCAAAAGTCGTAGTAATATTCTGTAATACGTGGTTGAAGTCCACGTCCGTTTACAGTTAATACAATTGAGTCTGAGTTTAGGTTTTATGACGCATCGGCACGATACTGGCCACTTTCCGCCTGTCAAGGTTTTATTGGAGCACCTCATTTATGTTTGGTATTCAGAGCTTCATCAAATTAAATTTCACAAATAGAATTAAAATAGTTCCTTATAAACTTGATTACATTGGCAAAATGCTCAAAAAATTGTTTTGTAGAGATCTGAATAGAATTTTGTACATGTGTATACAAGTCTTTAAATCGAGGTGTGGCTCTGAGCCTCTTCCAGAAAGGACAAGACGCTCTGAGGGTCCACGGTCAGGAAATACTTCTTTCATGATGGGCAGGCATAGTGCTTTCTTCGAATATATTTGAATCATCACTAGCAAAAAATGATCCCATCTGAGGTTTTGTCTCAAGAATGCATGAGTGTAATTATTACTAAAAGTTACAGTTACCTCAGCCGCAAAAGCTACACTAGTATAAAGGGAAAACAGTGGTAGAGCATGATGATTTAATGATACCGTGTGATACCAGAGATGGAAATAATACTTTACTAACAACTGTGGAGGTGATACTTATGGAAGACTTGCAAAAAAAAAACAACAAGCAAACAAAGAAAAAAAATAATAGTGGCATACTCGCTATTAAAAATACCATTAACGTCAAATGCAAAACAATCCTTTGAACTTGCCTAACATCAGAAGTAACAGCTAAAATGATTGAAAATGACAATAAGTTCCATTTTCACAAAACACAACACAAAATATGTGAAAATTGGGTGTTTTTCCCCCATTAAATTGAGACTCTGGGAGCAGTGCTTGTCTCTTACCTGTGTATAGAAGCCACCTGCCAGAGGATCCAACTCTACATTGAGACGGATGGAAGTCCCGCCCAAGACGGCATCTTTCAGGTCAAACACTGAACCTGTGACAACACTGCCTGGTGGATCGACTGTTTGCAGAACGACTTTCCATGGTCGTGTGTCGACCATCCATTCAACGACTTTCCTCACGGGTGGATTTATCTGGATTATCAAAACATTAATCATAGAATAAAGAAATATGCACTTTTAAGTGAAGTGAAGTGACCTTAAATCAAACGTATTTCCATTTCTTTCCTAACTTATCCAGGCGTCACCTCATCCTTTCTTCTTCTGTATTCATCCATCCATCGTTAAATGACCCTACCTTTAAAACAGCGCTTCCAACCCCCTGCCCCTCCAACTCATCTGCTTATCAATCCATCCTTAAGTTTGAACTCATCCATACTACCCATCCATCCATCCATCAAATACACTTACCTTTTTAACGGGACTTCCGACCAAGTACTCGTAAGAGTTGACTCTTCCTGTTGTGTGGGCGATGCTAAATTTGAGCTTGGTGTCCGTCTCAATATAATATCTATGAATACAGAAACGGAAATGACAGTAAATAAAACTATGAGAGTAATGAAACGCGGTCATTCCACAACATTATGAAGTCAACACAAAACATACCAAAATTTATAATGAAATGCAGTGGATACATGATCTTATAATTATATAAGGGGAAGGTCATGGCAACTATGAACTAACGGTAAACCAGAACAGGATTATTGAGAGTTTCTTCTGGCCATCTGAGAGAGACTTTCTTTATTCATGAATTTAAAAACAAACGGCACTGATAATGACAGCTCATTAATTGTCATTATTGATAAAATAATCAAGGTATGTACATGTAATTTGGAAGCAGGACTTCCCAAGATTTGCCTAGATACAGAATGAAATGCCCAAGAAAGATTCCAAAAAATTACTAAGCAAAAATAGTTTCCCCATCCGAACAGAATTTGAAATATTTTCAAAGATCTGCACCGCTCACATAGAATTCTTCTTACATCTCAGAGCCCACGCCATCAAGACCAAAGAATCAATTATAACAACAAAAACTCAGTGATTTGTCTAGCTACCTGTCTTTGCCACTGCCGCCAACCCGAGTTGCTTCGTGAAGCAGCTGAGCCGCCACTACGCCGTCCTTGACCCTTATGTTACTGACTTCCATAGCTACGTGGTCAACGCGCACGCGCACCCTGTGACCTTCCTCAATGGCCTTGATAAGCTCATCAACCGTTCCATACATCTCAAACCCGTTGCCATCATTGATGTAGACAAGACGCCAGCATACATCAGCGTACCTAGGAAAAGATTAGCGAGTCAATTCCTCTGAGCTTTTGGCTTGTTAGCCATTATTAAACTGATGGTCATCGTAGAAAAATAAGATTTTGACTACCTGGCTTAGTAGAAATAAATTAGCTTCTTTTATCTTCAAACACCAAACAACCAACGTCTCAATATTTGAATTTAGTATCATTATCATCTTTATAATTACCTTTATTTGATGAAAGCATGAACCAAAGCTGATGTGCTCCTTGTGGTAAACAAAGGCAGGCACAGTTGTTACGAGTCTGGTACTAGGTGGTAGTGCCCTCTAGCTGTTATGAAGAGGGTCTTCTCAAAGATGGAATTATGACTGCATTTTAAATCGAGAGGTATTTACTATTTACTCTTTCGTACCATGCCACACACTAAGAACAATCTGAATAAGTTTCATAAACAGACCTGCAGGGCCACAAATTTAATTACATTAAATTTCCTAACAATTTTGTCTAGATCTATTACATACTAAAGACAACATCAGCAGCATCAAATGAAAATTCAATAATATGTCACTAGAAGTCTTCTCTAGATTCCTATATTGTTATGATCATTCTGACTCACTAACAATTTGAGTACTAGTTATATATCTCTCAGATATAGTCTGCCTACTATCTATCAAGCAATATACTAATATCGTCTCTGGCGACGATGTCATCTCAGCTATTTGTGCCTACCGCTTATAATGGATCAAGCTCGTCAGTATAAACTGACGTAGTTAATTCTAGATATCTACTCTAGGATGGGCTGGCAATCCCCAGCCTCATCCAGACAAATCAATCCCAATTCACAGATGTGTATGCCAAACATTCATACTAGTTGCAAGTCAATATAAATCTCTGTCTTGCATTCTTGGGTAGCACTCCTAGCATATGCGGCAATCCTGTCCTACTGGATAAATTATGTTCAGCTCCTCGTTCATTGTTGAATCATCAAAGGACAAACACTTACACTTGGTCCCTGGTATTAGAAAAACCAGGGAACAGTAGACAATAGCAGTGGGCATATCTCATTCAAGCATATGGCTTCATCTCAATGTCTATAGTGGACTAGACATGAATCAAACAGACTTATGATTCTTCAGGCAGAATCGTGCCGACGCCTGCACAGATTGGAATTTTCTGTATGGAGTAATGGACATAGGTATGGCTACACTTTTATACTGTGCAGCCACCTGCAAACTACCGTCCAAATCCCTAGATTTGATTGGTGCATCCATGCGAGCTCATCTCGCAGTATTAATATATTCTACGTGGGAGTTGGTCACGGCCTTGTACTAAAAACAGACAAGGTCAATTTAAAATGTCAAAACAATTACTGAAATCTTTAAACCCTCGTGCTTTCTACATTTTATGTACGAATTTCTGAACGCGACTAAGCGTCTTAAACTATCTATCCTTATTCACCCCTTCTCTTCCCTTCTAAGTGTTCATCAAAATCACGGGGTCGAGAATTGCACTGTCACTCCTAACTTATCCATTTATTCTATCTCGCCCTACTTTCTTTCCATCTCTAAGAAAAAGTGTTTCAAAAACAAACTGTTCACGAGAACAGTTCAAGGACAATTTACGCTGGTTATAATCAACGAGACCGTGAAAAATCAACTCCTTGCAAGTCGTGACCCAGCACGGCATTTATAGCATTAAACCCTGACGACAGTGAGTGTTTACATACACAGCAAATAACATGCCTGGCGAATAATGAGAGAGCAACTAGCTGGAGTTATTATTATTCAGTAAAGACGTCCACGGCCTCTTCAGCCTTAAAATTTAAATGATATCTATATGGGACTGATATTAGCAATGCAGGAATAAAAACCTGAAGCAATTTTGAACCAATAAGCTAGTTCCCAGAGGCGAGAGAGAACCCATGCCTCAATCAGTTTCATTTGTAATACATTTTTTACCAGTCAATGGCCGCGCTGTCAGCGTTGTGCTTGTAGGCGGTATGTTCCTGTAGAGGCCAACGGGCGTTGTCTCTGGTGCCCAGGTTTGACCAGTGTGAGAACCACTTGTATGGGACCTCGTGAAATGTCACATAGTTGTCACGGTATCTGGGAAGAATAGAAACACACTTAGATTCATGAGAAATAGAGATAGGAGAGAATGAAGACAATATTTCACTGTGTCGAACAGTGGCGTAACTAGGGTACAATTGGTGGGGCAAATACCCTGGGGGCCAGATTTCGGCCAAATATTCCTGTAACAGAAGACAGCTGAAATTTAAAAGAACAAACTTTTCATAGGAGCACTCTTGTTGTTGTTTTTGCGGTGGACATCATCAATGGTAGTTACACCTCAGGTGTCAAGCTATTCAATAGACGTCAAAATCGTCGGCGATGTAAAAACTATGTGCATCATCATCATCATCATTGCCTTTCTCACCCTGGATCAGGGTATAGGCCACCAACAAACACTTTCCATCCCTCTCTATCATGGGCCAGCCTCAGTGATAATTATATCAGCAGTTAATATGGGCGTAGCCAGAAAATTCTCACTCAAATTCCCATATTTTCTTCAGTGGCAGCCGCCAAACAGTGCAGAGACAGAGTCTCCGTGTAGTTCCCCAAAATCTTAATTTTCTTCCTTAAAGCCCTCTTCCTGTTTTCAGGAATATCTTTTGATTGTTGATTTTTCCCATCCTTTTTTTAAACGCCATTCTCGGTATATCCCATGAACTGACCTTTGACCCATATGAAGAATATTTTGACCGTTGACCTCTCCAGTTTCAGGGTCAAGGATGACATTATGGAAAGGAAAAACATAGGGCCGATCTCGCATGACACCAACCATGTTCATCGTCCTGGTTGCTTCGTGGAGTCTGAGGATGTTGGTCGGCTTCAAGGATGTACCATCCACGAAATTGGAGTAGACCGGCTTCAGGTCAGCTGACATGTCCTTTTGATCAGAAATCACAGTTCATCATAATTACAAATTGAGTTTATCAAAATAACAATTGTCAGGATACAACAATTGCTGTGATAGCTCGGGGCCGACGATGATGTTATTAATAAATACGTACGTAATACCTACAGCGAAATCTAATATACATCAGATACATTTATAACACTTAATAAAAAAGCATTCAACCTATCTATCTATCTATCTATCTATCTATCTATCTATCTATCTATCTATCTATCTGTCTGTCTGTCTGTCTGTCTGTCTGTCTGTCTGTCTGTCTGTCTGTCTGTCTGTCTGTCTGTCTGTCTGTCTGTCTGTCTGTCTGTCTGTCTGTCTGTCTGTCTGTCAACCGTCTGCCTGTGTGCACGGCCGTCCTTCTTTCTAAAAATGTTGTATAGTCGGTATTAAAAATACCATTAGCGACAAACGCAAACTATCCTTTGAACTTGCCTAACATCAGCAGTAACAGCTAAAATGATTAAAAATGACTATACGTTCTGTCTGTCCGTCCCTCGGTCAGTCCATCTCTCTGTCTGCCTGTTTGTCATTGCCGCGTTCTCGGTTATCTGTAAGATAACAATAGGTCTAATGTTTATGAGCCGTGTGTCTGTAATCAGGCATACCTTGATGTACCAATCCATAGCTACTTGAAAAACGCTGGATCCGACCACATTCCTCTCTGTAACGTGGCCAGTTGTACAAACCATGAAGTAAAGCCAAGGGTCCGTGTCATCCACGTGCGTGCCATTGTGGGAAAGAGCCCGTAGGGACTGGAAGCACAGCTGTGGAATATAAGAATGGTAGTAGTCGACAAATTTCATTATGGAGATACCGTGTTAACAGCTCAATCATATCTATAGATAGGTTTTAAGGCCGGGCACGACCACCCTTAAAAATGGCTTAGAATTGCCTGGTGCTTTCCTTGAACATCTAAACAGCCCTGGCTTAACCGTAGTAACCAAATTTATTTGTTAAAGATGTGTGGGCTGGCCTAGGGAATGACATGATAATAAAACTTTAAAAGGGTTGAATATTTTCAGACTGCTGTTTCACCTTGGGCACTTAATGAGTCTTAATGTCCAATGAGGAACAAGGGCACCATTGCTGGGCTATACACAGAACATCAATTGGCCTCAATCTGACGTGATCCAAGACTGGTGGCACACTGTGTGAAGTCTGTTTACGTCTGTTTTGATTCAATGCACGGGGTCTTTCAATCCACCACCTGACTCAAGACAGCTTTGATCCGTCCCAACCTGCGAGGCAGACGTTTTGGTCTCGCCAGTGTGCGAGGTCATGTTGAACCCTACAGTTCACATCTCACAATAAAACCGAGATCTAAGACGACTTGACTCCCTCCACAAACCTAATCTTCTGTCGCAATATTGAATTGTAAGTACACAAACCTCCCCTTCTTTCTTGTTCATGTTATCTGCAGGAAGCTGTAAGACGTGATCAGGCATGTAGAGATTTGCCTTCACATAGTTGCCTGTCATGGCCAGGTTCCGAAGTTCTTCCTTACTACCAAAGGTAGCGTTACCGTATTCATCGTGTGAGTATATCAGTTCCCAGTGGCGCTCACAGACGCCTTCAAACAGGTTGGAAAGAAGAACAGCATTATTAGTCTCAATTAAAACATGTACTCACCATCCACCCATTTTACCATCCATCCATCCATTTAACCATCCATCCATCCATCCATCCATCCATCCATCCATCCATCCATCCATCCATCCATCCATCCATCCATCCACCCATCCATCCATTCACCCACCCATCTATCCATCCATCAGTCCATTGATCCATCCACAAATGCATCCATCCATCCATCAATTGACCCACCCACCCACGCACACATTCTTCCATCCATCCATCCATCCATCCTTTAATCCATTCATCTACCCATCCATCCAGTCCTTTGTTGCTCCATTACGTTATCCACCCATTTTTACATAGATCATGTTGCAGTTCGTTCGTTCATCTGACCACCCATCTAACCGTCCGTCCATTCACCCATCTATCCATCCACTCATCCATCCACCCATTCCTCCATTCAGTAGTCAAAAAGACAACAACTACCCACTTTAGATCTACTCACCCCGGAGTGTATTGATAGGTGATCGCCCGTGAGTCAGCGGTACCCATGGACACACACACAGCAGTATAATTGCTAATTTAAATACCGCCATCTTCCTCAAACATGAAATGATAATGAAAATGGCAGTATAATAATGATGACGAAGTCAAAGAGAGGGAGTGATAACATAAATATTAACAATAATTCAGCCATCATCAACATCGCATTAATCTTTGTCACCGGTTTATGGTATTGTAAAAAAAAATAAAAAAATACCGAAATCACAAAGTCCAGTTGTAAGCCAAATTAGCGTTTTTAAAAGCCCGTGGACACCAAACTTCAACTTTTTCTTAAACGTTTTTTTTAATTCATTTTTTTAAATGATACGAAAAATGCTGTAAAATACATTGAAACTGATTTCACCATTGTTCGTAATGTTGATCATGATTACAATAATTTGCATCACATGTGAATGAGGATTTTAGCAATGATGATTACAATAACAAAAGAATGTTCATAATAATTTTCCATTTACAATGTTCTTTCATCGTTATTCAAACTTTCATCGGCATCACTATTGCCATTATCATCCCAATTGTATTTTATCATAGTTATCTCTTCTTCTAAATAGCATGACAAGAAAAAAACAGCAGTGGTCACAGCATTTGTACCGACAAGCACAACCATCACTGATTTTTTCTATGCAAAAAATACCCGAAGTAAAACAACATCAACCTCAAACAAACGTGTATTTCCATTACAGGCAGTGGAAGTGACTATAATTTTTTAAAAATCAAATTTCTAACAGCAGCATGATAATTCATGAAATGTTTTAAAGAACCAGCAATGAATACAAATATTAGTCTTTTTTTTTTACAAGATACAGTTTACTCAAGATGTCCGTTTTTCAAGCTCCAAAATATCGCCACTTTTACAGTACAACTGTAATCAACATGTGGAATTCTAAGCTTAGCTCCAAATGAATACATTCATAATGACAAACTGCAGAGTTCTCCCAGATAAGTTTGAGCCTGGATTTGAATTTGGAGGAAGCACGACGACACGATAACTCTAATTTAACAAGACGATAGACAAAATATACAACAATGGTAGGACAGAAGGAGGCCCTTACAGAAACGCCAGCCAACCATCCTCACCTCACAGATGATGTTCACAACAACAACAACAACAACAACAGCAGCAGCAACAGTAACAACAACGACAATAACAGAAATGATAACAAAAGAAAAATATCAAATACATTAACCACTGCTATACGAAGAAATACCATCAACAATGAAATGAAATCACACCCTATTGACTGATATTAAAATGTTATTATTTTATAAATAAGCTAAGAATAAAAACAACAACACAGAAATTCTATAGAAATCACTTACCTCTCCAGATGTTGCGAATTTTAGAGGATAAGATTATGGTTTTTCACAATGCTAGGAATAACAAAAATCAGGTTAGTTCGTCTGTTTGTTTATTTGAGTAAAACTTCTGCTACATGCGATGTCTTGCTACAGTTAAATGTTTCAGATTCCTCTTACGTCATAACACAGTTCAGCGCAGTTAGTTTAAATTTTAACCTGCATGAATGGCTTTCCTTTTCCAATTACTTCTGTACTGCAACAAATCTAAGTTTTGTCTTTCTTACACGGATGGTGTTAAATGTTCCTATACCCAGATAGCTGGTTCCTTTTTTCTTTTTTTTTTTCTGTCTCTCTCTCTACCTATTTCCTTTGTTCTGATCTATGAAGTTATGATTTGTTTCGTTTTCTTTATCGTTACGTGCTATGTCTTTTCATTTCGTCTTTATTTTTGGTGTGGCCGCAGTAATCAATCATTATGATAGCTGATGGCCAGAGAAAGCCGGGCGTTTGACATTTGCAATGATAGACGGCCGTAAACGTCCCTTCACTTGTCATTGGTTTAAACCAGGAATTTATCCAGCGTCATAGGCATAGAATAGGCTCACGGTCGTACTAAATTGGCATTATAATTTAAATCATGATAAGGCCCAAGTCTGCTGTATGTGTTATCTGGGGGAGGGGGAGGAGCCACTCAGTAGGAGAACTGCCCGAAGATTTTATATCATCATGAAGGCAGTAGGCCGAAATCTCACACAAAGGAAATTACCATGGACGTCTTGTGGGGGGTTAATAAAAACGTTTCAATCTTTAGTATCATCGACCGTAGTCGCTGACATCTTGAAGAGTTGTTTTTTTTTTTTCTTTTGGTTATGGTTTTGTTTTGTTCTTTGGCGCCTGGATATTAACCTTCTAGTTCCCAGACTTATGAACAGAACTATCGAAATGTCACGAAACTGATATAAAGTGGCCAAATGGCCCAACCAATATGTGCTTAAAAAATACTGGGTTCCCGAATGTCACGAGTGGAGTGAGTGCAATTAAGGGGATTGCTACAGAGCGGGTGTAGAGTAAGAAAGGCTCACGGTAGACAAGTAAGTTAAGCGTGCTGTTGTGAGTAGTGGGGGGGTCTGAATGAGGCGAAAGCGCTGTATTACTATCACTGCAAGTTAGAAGGTCCTACGGAACGGACCTGTGAATAAGAGCCCATCGGGCGGACATAAGGGGAGCAGTCGAGAAGACTAGTGAGAGAGTCTTTCCAGTGATGACTGGTACGTAGAACGTTGATTGATTATTATGATTGATGTATTATATTATATTCGTCTATTACCATGATGTAAATAAGTATATGTGAGGAATGTGGAAGTCCTTGATATTGGATATAGCAATGTGCGCCATGAGCGATAGATGAAAGTGAGTTCATGGATTTGTAGCGCGAGTGAGTAGTGTGTACTCCGATGGAAGTGTGTTACCGTAAGATGTGTGGTGAGTGAAAGGTGAACTAGTGTGTGTACGTTTCATGGGTTGTAAGGAGAGGTGGAGTGAATAGAAATGGTAGGGTATTATACCAATGTAATGTTATTCTTGTAGGTGTCGAGGACGGGCCGCAGAGCCACCTCGATGAGCACAGGGGATAGGCCAGCATAGGGCCGGAGGCCACACATAGGCCAGAAGTGAGGCTGCCAGTGCAGGACAGTAGAGGCACATAAAGTCGTGGCAGTCAGGCCACGGACAAGGACGTAGATATGAGCGTGAATGTGATAATGCACTATTGCCATGTTGAGGGGAGAATGTACTATTGAAATGATAATGTCTATTGAAATGATAATGTGTTATTGCCCTGCTGAGGTGCTAGGGGAATGCTGAGGTGTATGACAATAGGGAGGTGATATTGAGAGACTGCGGTGCCAGTGAATTACTAATGTGCTATTAAGACCCTGAGGGGAGAGGCTGAGGCCGAAGTGCCTTTAGGAGTAACTACCGGATTGTGGATCCGAGGGAGAGTGTGTGTGAGAATAAGGCCGTTGTAAGGCAGTTGATTTCAATAATATAATGTATGTAATTGCGCTATTATCTGTATAATTATGTTTAATAAATGTGTGAGTCTGATGGATTGTTCTGTTAAGTGTTAACTTGTTTGTTCGTGATTGTTGTCCTGTCATAACTTATTACATCTCCCAGTCTGGGATTTGTGACACTGGGGGCTCGTCCGTTGTGACATTGGGGGCTCGTCCGTTGTGACACTGGGGGCTCGTCCTGTTTACCTGTGGTCATTTTGACATTGTGTATTCATTATATCTAGTTGTTTTTCTGTTGTGCTAGGAATTCGTGCTGTTGTCTTTGTTCGTGGGATGAATGGAAATTTTCATGATGGTATGATTTATGTATGTTTATGAATAATAATATGTATTGATGCAGGTATTTTGATGAATATGTATTAATGTGTACTTAAATTTCTGCAGAGTGTGTGTGCCAGCCTGAGGAGTCAAGCGGCCAGAGCTCCGATTAAGGGGAGGAGTTAAACTCAAAAATTGAAAGTTAAGTGAAAATTTTGTACCCTGGATTGAGGGCTGTCTTTTCATCTGTCTGTTTCCCTGTTTTTGCTGTTTTTGTCGTAATCGATTGTACGGGCGGTGGCGCGGGTTTGCTGTGGTGAGCGTAGTTTATCCTCTTCGGGAGGTGGGCTAAATTTGGAACTTCGTTCATCACAGTGAACAGTTCTGTAGGGACCTGTATTTTTGTTTAGATTGTAGCGTTCTATCTTCCTCGTTGTTTTAGGAAGACGTTTCTCTTGTCCCTCTCTTCCCTATCTGTAGATACGTTCTTTTTTTTCAGACTCTGTTCTTGTTTGTACCGTGTAGTGTAATCGGCGTAGTTAGGTTGCATTTTTTTCCACTATATTTTCTTTTTTAGGTCTTTGTCCTAGTCTGGTTCGTTGTCCTTGACGTACTTGTGGTCCTTCTACTGTATTTCCTTATTCTTGTCGTTTCTATTTTCTTTTATAATTAATAGTGCTATACATTTTATAGATATAGAATTAGTTGTGCTGTAAAGGTAAATTTCTGAATTGTATTTGAGACAACTGGGTATTGTTATATCTGGTGTGATCTCAGGTCTCTGGTCGTATCGTTAGTGATCATACCGACAGGTTGGTCGTCTTATAATACATACCATAACCATAAATCTGTGAAATGGCGGAACTCCAACAACTAATGAAGTTGGGTAAGGAACTTGGCCTGGAGGGAGAGGAGCTACGCGGCTGGATTAAAGAACAGCAGGCGGATTTGCGCGATGAGCGTGCTAAGGATAGAGAGCGGCAGACAGAAAAAGAGGCTCAAGAGCGACAGAGAGAAGAGGAAAGGGAGTTTAAGCAACAGGAAAGAGAGGCTAAGGAAAGGGAGTTTAAGTTAAAGGAGTTGCATCAGCAACAGGAGAGACAGGCTCAGGAGAGGGAGTTGAAGTTAAAGGAGATAGAGGCGCAGGTAAAGATTGCGGAATTAGAAAGTAAAAAGAATACGCCAACGGAAACGGCTGAGCGGCAGGTACACAATAAAGGTGGCGTTAGGATTAAGCTCCCTACGTTCGACGACCGGAAGGACGACATAGACGCCTTCCTTTACAGGTTCGAACTGAACGCACAATTGCAATGGGGGGAAAATAAGGAATTATAGGCCACGTACCTGGCGTCGCTATTGCAGGGGCGAGCGTTAACCTACTTTAAAGAGCTACAGCGCGAAGACGTGCAAGATTACGATAAGCTGAAGGCTTTGCTGCTTCGCCGATTTGCGCGTACCGAGGAATATTTCCGGGAGCAGTTTAGGCGGGCACGTGCAGATACCAGGGAGGACTTTGCTGCCTTCGTCGCGAGACTAACGGAGTATTTCGCGAACTGGGTAGACTTGGCGCATGTGGGCGCGGATTTTGCTAAACTGAAAGACTTAATGATCCGTGACCAGCTGTACGCGTCGTGCCACAAAGATCTGGTGGCTTTCCTGAAAGAGAACGAACCCGCGACGGTGCAGGAGGCGTCTAAGTTGGCGGAAGCATACCGTACGGCACATCCGTCCAAACCAGTCGCCAGGGCGTACGTCCAAGATGCTGGGTACGTCGCCGTTGTCGAGGGGTCGCCGGCAGGACTTAGGGACAGGTCGCGTCAGCGTGGTGCCTATAGCGGGCAAGCCCAGGGGCAGCGTAGGGGCTATCACCAATCACCGGCATATGGATCCGGTAAGTTTGACCGAGCAGGAGGGCTAGGTCGCGGTAATGGCCGGGGGCGATTTGTGACCTTTGCCGATGACCGACGGCATAGGGACTCTAGTTCCGGTCGCGATGGGTCACGGGGACCCAGGCCTAGTGCAGCACAGGGAGCGGAGTGTTGGACTTGCGGACGCGTGGGTCACTTTTCACGCGAGTGTAGGGCCGCGAAGTGTTGGAACTGCGGTAGAGCAGATCACATCAGCGTGAATTGCCCTGCAGGTAGGGTAGCGGCGAACGTGGACAGTAGCTCCAGTCCATGTTCCCCAAATAAATTTCATCATGCGGCTGCGTGTGTTACATCGGACAACGGAGGCGGACAGTATTCTAAGTGTCCCAGTTGTGAGAAGTTATTATCTTCCGGTGTTTTACCTTGTGGGAGAAAGATCCCCGTTATAAATTCATGTCATACAGGAGGTGGTCTTAGGGTTTATCCGGGGTTTGTTGGGGACGAACCGGTCTCGGTTTTACGAGATACAGGATCTACCGTTGTGGGAGTGCATAGAGACTGCATTCGGGATTCACAGCTTACAGGTGAGACTGTCCCATGCATCCAATTTTCGGGGGCCATTGAGAAATTGCCCATGGCAAGAATAATGATAGATACACCTTTCCTTAGCGGGGAAGTCGAAGCAGTCGTTGGTTGTTTTCCAGGCGCCCATCTCATCATTGGGAATGTATCACGGGTAGTTTCCCCTTCCGATGAGAACGTGCAAGCATGGTCGCAATCAAAAGGTATTGACTTTTGCGCCGCGGTCGAAACACGTCGACGGGTAGCTGATAAAGATAAGATTAGACCTTTGGCGACGCCAGCGGTCAACCTAGATATCACGCCAGAGCGCTTGGCGAGATTACAAAGGGAGGATCCATCATTAAACCCATGTTTTGGGGAAGCGCGAACCGAGAAAACGAGGAGATATAAGAACGGGTCGTCCTCCTTTATTGTTCAGGCGGGCATTCTGTTCCGTAAGTATGTAACGGTGTCCTCCATTTTAAAGCAGGTCGTTGTGCCAGCGTTGCTGATCGCAACAGTATTGCATTTGGCACATGATGTCCCATTAGCGGGTCATATGGGGATAGCTAGAACCAAAGAAAGGGTTCTTAAAAATTTTTACTGGCCATCGATCCACAGAGATGTGCAAGTCTATTGTAAGACGTGCAGTGCGTGCCAAAAGACGACGCATAAGGGTCGTACACCCCAGGCTCCTCTTCAGAAGATCCCCACGGTCTCGGAACCGTTTAAAAAGGTCTCGATAGACCTTGTTGGCCCCATTCACCCAGCGACCGATAGGGGGAATCGATTTTTCCTAACGGTCATATGTAATGCTACGAGATGGCCAGAGGCGGTTCCTCTGCGGACCATAACGTCTGAGGCAGTCGCGGAAGCGTTGTTTGCAATTTTCGCTAGGGTAGGAATACCAGAGCAAATTCTGTCTGATAGGGGCGCGCAATTTACGTCGCAGATGATGAAGGAATTGTTCCGCTTATTCAGCATACAACCCATCACTACCACCCCTTATCATCCGCAGGCTAATGGCATGTGCGAGAGATTGAACTCGACGTTAAAGTCGATGCTGCGTAAGGTAGCTGCTGATCGCCCTAAAGATTGGGATAGATATATCCCTGCAGTGTCATTCGCGTACAGAGAGGTACGGCAGGAGTCAACGGGATTCTCGCCGTTCGAAATGATGTACGGTCGTAGTCCTAGGGGCCCAACTGATGTTCTTCGGGACATGATGACGTCGCCATCATCGGGAGACGATGAGCAGATTTCGGTGTTTCAGTACCTTGTTGATTTAAGAGAAAGACTATCTTCAGCGCGCACTACAGCAGAAGAAGCTTCTGGTATCGCTTCGAAAAGAGCAAAAGACTATAAAGATAGAGGTTCCAAACTGAGAATTTTTAAGCCAGGAGACAAGGTCCTATTGTTGTTACCTACGGACCATAATAAGTTATTGATGACATGGAAAGGCCCTTATGTTATTGAGCGAGTTGTTTCAAAGGTAGATTACGCTATCCACATTGATGGAACGAGTAAGGTTTTCCATGTTAATATGCTACAGAGATTTTATGAGAGACCACAGTATCTGTGTGCACAGACAAGACCAGAGGAGACTGTCTTCTCTATTGCTTGCACGGGGGTCGTAGACCAGTTGGACTGTGACGTAAGCGACACCGAGGCGCAGGAAGAGTTACAAATTCAATTGCCGGAGTTAACTCCGACACAAGGTTACAGGGACGTAAAAATTAACCCTGACCTTACGAGTTCAAGGAGTAGGGAACTTGAGACCCTGTTAGCGTCATTTCCGGATGTTGTTACGGATTTGCCGGGTCGCACTACGGTGATCCAGCACCAAATAAAGTTGACTTCGGATAAGCCAGTATTTCTTAGACCGTATCCGCTGCCTTTTTCTTCGAGAGATAGAGTCATAAAGGAAGTTGAGACAATGCTGAAGTTAGATGTGATAGAACCATCAACATCGCCGTATTCATCACCCATCGTCCTCGTGAAAAAACTGGATGGATCGGTGCGGTTCTGTATTGATTTTCGAAGATTGAACACTATTACGGTAGGCGATAGGGAGCCTATTCCGTTTCAGGAGGAATTAATAGCTTCATTGGCCGGGTCCACGTGGTTTTCCAAGATAGATTTAACGAAAGGTTATTGGGAAATCCCGCTTACTGAGGAGTCTAAACAATACACGGCGTTCCAAACGCCCATTGGATTATTCCAATTTAAGGTCATGCCATTTGGGTTGGTAAACGCGCCAGCGACGTTTGCACGATTAATGAGACTAGTGTTGAAGGACATACCTAATGTCGTGTCATTCTTTGACGATATAGCATGCCATACGTCGACATGGTCTGATCATATTCAGACACTAACAGTAATTTTTCAACGATTACGTCATTTTGGGTTAACTGCTAAACCCGCAAAGATGGATTTGGCATGTCCAGAGATAATATTCTTAGGACATATTGTGGGTAGAGGTGTTCAGAGACCGGAAGTAACAAAAATTGACAAGTTAGTAGGGTTGCAAATCCCTAAAACAAAGAAACAAGTCAGAAGCTTAGTGGGAATTTTAAATTATTACAGAAAGTTCATTCCAAATTTTTCCTCCTTGTCATCTTCTCTTACTGACCTTACTAAGAAGGGACAACCCGATAAGGTCCAGTGGACGTCTGAATGTCAGACATCATTTGATAATTTGGTGACAGCATTATCATCGTCACCCATTCTGATATTACCCGATTTTCGATCTAATTTTATCCTCAGAACGGATGCGTCGGACTCTGGTGTCGGCGCTTGTCTTCTACAGGAGAAGAACGAATGTCTCCATCCTGTATGTTATGTCAGTAGGAAGTTATTGCAGAGAGAAAGAAAGTATTCTGTGATAGAGCGTGAGTGTCTTGCCATTGTGTGGTCCGTCCAGAAATTAGGACGTTATCTCATGGGACGAGAATTTTGTATCCAGACAGACCACAAGCCACTGACATTTTTGTCGAAGAATCGTTCGTCCAGCCCACGCTTGTCTAGATGGGCATTGGCTTTGCAGCCGTATACCTTCGTTATTCAACCAATTCCAGGAACCAGCAATCATATCGCCGACTACCTTAGTCGAGCCTAGGGGAAGAGTTCAGGAGCTTATACATCGGAGGACAGGAACATTGACAGGATCTGTGTGAATGAGTCGACTTTAAAATATTGACATTATAAATATGATATGAAGAATGGTTGATAGGTTGAGTGGTTTTTGATTCTGTATTAAGTATTGTGATTAGTTAGCTATTCATGATGTGACACATATGTGCATATTGCAGACCATATTGATCCCCATATTTCCCCCTGATTTCGGTATTCTATATACTAGGGGAACTGCTAGGTCAGTTTTTTTAGTGTAGGTATTGCTCACGCTCACTCGTTGACAGTCATCTTGATGCGATTGAAATTAATTGCATTAATTTTTTTGGGGTGGGGGATGATGTCACGAGTGGAGTGAGTGCAATTAAGGGGATTGCTACAGAGCGGGTGTAGAGTAAGAAAGGCTCACGGTAGACAAGTAAGTTAAGCGTGCTGTTGTGAGTAGTGGGGGGGGGGGGGGTCTGAATGAGGCGAAAGCGCTGTATTACTATCACTGCAAGTTAGAAGGTCCTACGGAACGGACCTGTGAATAAGAGCCCATCGGGCGGACATAAGGGGAGCAGTCGAGAAGACTAGTGAGAGAGTCTTTCCAGTGATGACTGGTACGTAGAACGTTGATTGATTATTATGATTGATGTATTATATTATATTCGTCTATTACCATGATGTAAATAAGTATATGTGAGGAATGTGGAAGTCCTTGATATTGGATATAGCAATGTGCGCCATGAGCGATAGATGAAAGTGAGTTCATGGATTTGTAGCGCGAGTGAGTAGTGTGTACTCCGATGGAAGTGTGTTACCGTAAGATGTGTGGTGAGTGAAAGGTGAACTAGTGTGTGTACGTTTCATGGGTTGTAAGGAGAGGTGGAGTGAATAGAAATGGTAGGGTATTATACCAATGTAATGTTATTCTTGTAGGTGTCGAGGACGGGCCGCAGAGCCACCTCGATGAGCACAGGGGATAGGCCAGCATAGGGCCGGAGGCCACACATAGGCCAGAAGTGAGGCTGTCAGTGCAGGACAGTAGAGGCACATAAAGTCGTGGCAGTCAGGCCACGGACAGGGACGTAGATATGAGCGTGAATGTGATAATGCACTATTGCCATGTTGAGGGGAGAATGTACTATTGAAATGATAATGTCTATTGAAATGATAATGTGTTATTGCCCTGCTGAGGTGCTAGGGGAATGCTGAGGTGTATGACAATAGGGAGGTGATATTGAGAGACTGCGGTGCCAGTGAATTACTAATGTGCTATTAAGACCCTGAGGGGAGAGGCTGAGGCCGAAGTGCCTTTAGGAGTAACTACCGGATTGTGGATCCGAGGGAGAGTGTGTGTGAGAATAAGGCCGTTGTACGGCAGTTGATTTCAATAATATAATGTATGTAATTGCGCTATTATCTGTATAATTATGTTTAATAAATGTGTGAGTCTGATGGATTGTTCTGTTAAGTGTTAACTTGTTTGTTCGTGATTGTTGTCCTGTCATAACTTATTACATCTCCCAGTCTGGGATTTGTGACACCGAAGGTTAACCATCACTTGGGACTGATTTCACCATGTCTTAACTGCCAAAACTCCAGACATTAGCCTGAACCATTTGGGCTGTTTCAGTAAACAGTCCGACTTTCAAAAGTAAAACACTCTGATGGAGGTTGGAGAATTTGAAAGCAGAGTTGAAATTTAAAGGAAATGCTTCAAATAAATTCGACAACACCACAATTTTAAACTTTTCAGAGATGACAACTTATGACAATGCAAGCGGTTTAGTATTACAATATTATCGATGCCAACAAGACTCTATGATGTCAGTACGAAAAAAGAATGAATAGTATTTTGTGTCCGGCATCTGAAGGGATAAGCCAGCTGGTATGTTTTCCTGCACTGAACTTGATACTTGTCTGGAAAATAGGACACCGAGGAGAATTTGAAGTAACAACTAGGCAGGGGGTTTAGAAACCGTATCAAAGAAGTGGTTTGAGTAGAAACATTAACTTCTGGGTAAAACGTTCTAAAAACTCTGAGTAGACTGAAGTTGGTGAACGTAAGCTAGCTGGGAAATAACAATAATAAAAGGCATTGAGAAGTCTTGACCCAATAAGACGTTATTGTTGTGTTAGCTAATAAAAAATCAGTTCCTGTTTCAGTCAATACAATGACTTCATTGCGAGTCATCCCCCCTCACCCCTACCCCATGCCAAACCTTTGCCATCATACCAGGTGAGACCAGGAAATGTCTCGTAAATTAACAGTGTCGGTCCCTTCTCCGGGGGACAATTTGAATTTACCAGTCTATTGTTGCGCTGGTCTTGGCCTTGAACAGAATATAAAAATTGCAAATTCAAATCGCAATTCAAGGACTAGCATTAACTTCTTATCCTCATAACTTTATCGTAGGTATGAAAATAACGAAGGACCAAGGCTTTGGATTAGACAAAGTTTTCTCAAATCTCTGCCCACGATCTGGGGAAAGAAATTTACTTCTCAAATCTCATTTAAGTTACATGCACATACATGTAATATCTCTGTCTCCCTCCCTGTCCAACTCTCGATTGCCTGAACTAACGACAAGACTAGAGAACGCATCCACGAACGGGGTCATCGGTAAAAGACAGAGTAGCCCTGCCAGCTTTCTACAAACATTCCACTGATCATGTCATCACATCAGTGCAAAGAGTACCAGAAACTTACGAGGAGTGTGGGGGAAATGAAACGCTGACCACTTTTTAATTGGA
This sequence comes from Onchidella celtica, assembly GCA_963931925.1. Taxonomy (NCBI): domain Eukaryota; kingdom Metazoa; phylum Mollusca; class Gastropoda; order Systellommatophora; family Onchidiidae; genus Onchidella; species Onchidella celtica. The sequence goes on from OZ007569.1 coordinate 62,008,497, forward strand.
TAATTCTGACAAGTGAAAGGTGGAGACAGTCACGTCAGTCTAGGTTGGCGACATGTCTAACACGGGAACCACGCGACAATTGTTGTGCTTATAGATCATGAGGGTCAAAAGAAGGTCACACAATAGTCATAATTACACTGTATGTCTTCGCCACCAATGTCTGAGCGGGCCGGTAGTAGGTGTAGGGGTCGTCTGCTTGGTTAGGCCCAAAAAATTGTGATGGACTTTGTTTACATTATACAGAAATACACGTATATAACTCGTGTAAGATTTTGGAGGAATGCTCTTGGTGGCTTGAGTCTATGACAAAGTCTGCCGGTGGGCAATGCAGTAGTAAACATTTAGTAAAGAGTTCACCTGGCCAGCAGAGGTCTCGCGGTCGATTCCTTGATTGTGTGCTATTTTGTGGCCTCTCCTATTTTTCTCTTCTTTTTTTATTATTACATAAAAAAAAGAAGCGTTTGAGAATTTCGTCAGGATTATTTCTCACCATTATAAATACAGAGGCCACTCAAGCTCCTACTTTATCACACCAATCTGTGGATAAATCTAACAATTTGTTACGATTATTATAAACGCTCCATTCACAACCTTGACAGACATTAGAGGGGAGGGCTTAAAAGTCTACAGGCACCAGATTAAATTAGTCAATTAAATTTTTTGTTTTTGGATTCAGAGAGTTTTTTTAGTAGCATGTGATATTCTGTGATTATTGCTCGTAAACAACGCGTATGCTTTGTCTGCATGCACAGATAAACACCCACTAAATCCCCAGAGAGAAAGAGGGAGAGAGAGAGAGAGAGAGTGAGGGAGAGAGAGAGAGAGGGAGGGAGAGAGAGAGAGAGAGCACAAAGAGAACGCATAAAATTGACCTTTACATTACAAGAACGAATACGCACACAGTTTGCGGACATAGTTTACTGAGAAAAGGAATGGTTCGTTTCGGTAGCCTGTGTTTCCGGTTTAATATTTCGAGAAGACCCGAGGCACAGGATACCGAGATATATAATATATTCCGTCCGTCGACTTGCGCGCGTATCATCGATGTCAACAATTCGCACCACACCCCTTCATAATTGAACGACAAAGAGTAGTATTCACCGCATTTATACGTGGGCAATTTGTGGACGTAAGTGGGAGAGGGAATGGTTGGTCTCGATATTCTGTCTCGGATATAAGACGACATAGACCTGCGTGTATTTTCGTCTTTGTGACGTAGTTAGGCCTCGCCAAAGAGCATTTAATTTGCATATGTGTCGTCGGGTGACGTAAATATGGACACATCCCAGGAGACTATATCATCTTTCTTCTTCTTTTGTCGGATAACATGGGATAATTATAGCATGAAACAAAAAAAAAAAACAAAGGAGAAATTGTGAATTAACGGGAGAGGCTCAATCAGAAAAGAATAGGATGGGTTTGCATTTGAGTTCGAAGAAATTAGGTCAACATCGACACGACAACTGTCATATTGTGTCAGAAGAAAGAAATTAGGTCAACATCGACACGACAACTGTCATATTGTGTCAGAAGAAAGAAATTAGGCCAACATCGACACGACAACTGTCATATTGTGTCAGAAGAAAGAAACTAGGTCTACATCGACACGACAACTGTCATATTGTGTCAGAAGAAAGAAATTAGGTCTACATCGACACGACAACTGTCACATTGTGTCAGAAGAAAGAAATTAGGTCTACATCGACACGACAACTGTCATATTGTGTCAGAAGAAAGAAATTAGGCCAACATCGACACGACAACTGTCATATTGTGTCAGAAGAAAGAAATTAGGCCAACATCGACACGACAACTGTCATATTGTGTCAGAAGAAAGAAATTAGGCCAACATCGACACGACAACTGTCATATTGTGTCAGAAGAAAGAAATTAGGTCTACATCGACACGACAACTGTCATATTGTGTCAGAAGAAAGAAATTAGGTCTACATCGACACGACAACTGTCATATTGTGTCAGAAGAAAGAAATTAGGTCTACATCGACACGACAACTGTCATATTGTGTCAGAAGAAAGAAATTAGGTCTACATCGACACGACAACTGTCATATTGTGTCAGAAGAAAGAAATTAGGTCTACATCGACACGACAACTGTCATATTGTGTCAGAAGAAAGAAATTAGGCCAACATCGACACGACAACTGTCATATTGTGTCAGAAGAAAGAAATTAGGCCAACATCGACACGACAACTGCCATATTGTGTCAGAAGAAAGAAATTAGGCCAACATCGACACGACAACTGTCATATTGTGTCAGAAGAAAGAAACTAGGCCAACATCGACACGACAACTGTCATATTGTGTCAGAAGAAAGAAACTCAAGGTGAGACGATTTCAGAATATAAAATACGGACAGGACAGAAGGAGACCCTTACCAAATGCGTCCACCAACGACCCGCTGGGAAAGAATTGGAGAGCTAAGGAAAGTAGGCCTACATCTTTAAAAAGCAACAGAAAACAAAACAATTACAAACTAAACAAAAAATGCACACAAAATTATTACTGTTAAATATGGGGGCACAGAGAGTAGTTTCAGTAAGACATGAGGAACACACAAAAATTCGGAAGGACTTCCGAATGCGTTCCATAGGCCGAGTGAAAACAGTACATAGCTACCCCGGCGGCTTTCTCTGATCTGTCAATCTGACTACTGCCCAGACGAACATCGGCCTACGGCCTCGATGAGACGAACTGAGTAGACCCTAACATCGTTACATATCAATCTGACAATGCCTATGCACTTGTCGAGCTATGGAACGCATTCGGAAGTCCTCCCAAAAATTCTATCACAATTGACAACTTGTCAGAAATATGAATAAATAACATCTCGATGGTGTTGTACTCGAACTGTGTAACTGGTTTTTGGATTGTTTTCCAGGAGACGAAAAAAAACCCCATCTTTTTGCGAGTTTTTTTTTCTACAGGACTACATGTTTTTGGTCGTATTAATCAAACAAAACGTGTCTTTCTGTCGTAATAAATATTTCTTTTTAAAATCCAGGTTTTTAAGCCCGTTAATCCTGTTAAGCGGTTATCACACAAAGTAAAGAGATACGCACGACTAGAGCACGACAAAATTCCGCTACAGAAATCAGTTACACGATTAGAACAGCCACATACACGGTTAGAATTTTAACTATTGAGGCTTCGAAGCTCAATTTTGCTATTTATAGTGCGCGTAGACTTCCCATTTGAATAGGGAACCCCCGGAAAGGCGCGGTGACTATTTTTAGCAAAAAAAATGAGTTGGTCAATTTTTTCCAGTTCCACGGTTGGAGCACAACACCATCGATATGACATTATCTACAGGAGTTTTGAGTTTGAGTTTAGGGAAATCACGTCGACACCAGGAAGAAGCAAAACAATAGCCAGAATGTCAGATAGGACAGAAAGACCCTACCAAAAGTGCCCACCGGCCATCTGCTTTTCTATGGGAACAAAGAAATAAGTCAAACAAATAAGACAGAAGCTAACCTCTTTTTCGTTATGATAAAATGTTTATTCTATGAAGCCATTTTCACCACATTGTTATCCAATTACAAGTCATTTCAAACTTATTAAACCACACTGTGATATCTCTCCCGATTTAAAATAAAAAAAGACTCTAACCAACATGATGTCTTACACTCAAATACACGTACCTGCATCCATGTGTCATTAATATCATTTATTTCATTTCTGAAGTACACACCAATGTAATTATGTAACATCCGAATTTCAAGGAAAACTCTAATTTGAAATGAAGAATAGTAAGACCAGCTCATCCAATATATGTTATTGTAAAGTCATCACAGTCTAATTACAAAGTGGGAAAGAGCAAATACTGAGCTGTGTTCACTCTTCAGCTGTAGCTTACCATCTGAGAGACCACGGTCCCCTAACATAACAACACGCCTGTCCAATATTTTTTATTGTGCTCACATATCATTTCTACATCAAATATATAAGCTTTGCAAAAATTATTGATTTCATTTCACTTATTAAAACCTATATTATATCTCGAACATTCTAACATCAGCTACTTCCACCATCATCATCAGTTGCCCTGTCTAGAACAGACACTGGTGATCATGGCTCTCCATTCGGATCTGTCATCAGCCAACCTCAAGAAGAAGTTGTTCTTGTGACGTTTATTTGTTGCCCATGAATTAAGACCTTTGGTGAAAGTTTTTCTCTGTTTACATCTGCTTTTCTTCCCTTCCATCTCCCCTGTGATTGCTAGATGTTCGAGGCTGCTGAGGCGACAGCTACTTCAATATGTCACCAAAATCAAATATGCCGAACCATCAGCATCAAATTCACTTTGATGGTACACTCCTTTACGTATGCAGCTATCTCTATCCTCTTATCGTGCACTTTCATAAATGAACCACAGCACTGTGAAATGAGCTAAATAGACCTGCATTATAAATCATTATCTGGGAATGATAAAAAATACATTCTGAGTCAGTCGGACTGCCCGACAAAGTAACAAAACAAAATAATATGTAATTTCCAACGTCAAAAACTGTCAGTGTTGACATATCCAAAATTTCATAATCAACAAAGTCATTGTTGGGGAAAGAAGGCTGCTCCTACTTGTATAAAGCCATTGCCTGCAGGTAGATCTACATTCAATTCAATTGGAAGATTGCTGCAAATAATTTTACTTAAGTACTTAAAGTAACAGGAGAGAAAAAAAGAAAGATTGTGGCTGTTCAGGACCTTACAGCCAAACTACTTAAAACAGGACTTTTAATTTTATGCTCAGTTTTTGGCCAAATTCTGAAAAATCTCACCTTGACCATTTCATCAATGAAAAGTTTATTGTGACCAACTTACCAAACTGGCACAAAACTGCCCTAAAACTTCTATATACAAAAAAAAAATTACTGTTCCAAGAGGAAAAAAAAGAGAAATCATGCATCAGTTCTGAGAAGTCCAGAAATTTGTACCAAGAATGAAAAATTTTCAAGGCTAATGAGCAATAATCATCATGGCAGTGAAAGAAATAAACTTTCAGGACTGGAACATTTGATGTCAAGCTGAAAGTGTATGATGTCATTTGTTTCAAGAAGGAACAGTGATGGCAATAAATCCATGGGAAACAGGATGGAAAGATCTCACCACAGTTTCTTCAGTAAAATGATAGCATCTCAACAACTTGATGATTGTCACAAATCCCAGACTGGGAGATGTAATAATGATAACAAGACAACAATCACGAACGAACAAGTTTAACACTTAACAGAACAACCCATCAGACTCACACATTTATTATACATAAACATAAAGATAATAGAGCAAATACAGACATTATATTATTCAATTCCACTGCCGTACAACGGCCTTCTCCCGTACGCACACTTCCTCGGGTCCACAACCCGGTAGTTACTTTCTAGAGACACTTCGGTCTCAGCTTCTCCTCTCCCTGTCTTAATAGCAACGACTCATGTGTTGCGACTGTCCTACACGACAGCGTCACTCCTGGCCTATGTGTGGCCTTCGGCCCTATGCTGGCCTATCCCCTGGGCTCACCGTAGGCGGCGCTTCGGCCCGTCCCCGGCACCTACAAGAATAACATTACATTGGTATAATACCATACCACTTCTATTCACTTCACCCCTCATTACAACTCATGAAGCGGACACACAATAGTTCACATTTCACTCACCAAACATCCTACGGTAACACACCTCCACCGTAGTACACAATACTCACTCTCGCTACAAATCCATGAACTCAACTTACATCTATCGCTCATGGCGCACATTGCTATATACAGTATCAAGGACTTCCACATTCTTCACATATACTTATTTACATCATGGTAATAGACGAATATAATACATCAATCATAATTATCAATCATCGTTCCACTTACCAGTCATCACTGGAAAAAACACTACTCCCAAGTCTTCCGACTGCTCTCCTTATGTTCGCCCTCTGGGGCTTTCTCCTGCGTCCGCTTTCTTAGACGTCTTAGTGTGCAGTGATAGTAATACAGCGCTCTCGCCTCATTCAGACCCCCACCACTCACAACATGCACGCTTTAACGTTAACTAACAGAAGTCAATATAGGTGAGCAGCCTCACTATCCCGTGAGTCATTCCCCCACTTCCATGCCCCCGTAATCTCTGAATTCCGCTCACTCCACTCGTGACAATGATGGTAAAATAGTTAACAAAACAGGAATAAAAATTTGGCTTTTAATATACTGCAATGTGATTAGTGTAAGGTTAATGCCATAATTAATTCTTTGAACTCAAAGTCTTGACTGGAGGACCTGGTGGGATAACAAGTAACTAGGTATATACTACTGCATAATTACCCCGAAAAATGGAAGTGAATTCCAGCAGTCAGTCAAAATGCTCAAACTGTGAAAAACAAAGCTTTAGTCTGGTTATAACATTAGGTCAGTGGTAAAACAAGAAATCACTGACAAATTATGCACACTTTTATCAACTGATTTCCTGCCTATTTGGCTGGATACAGAAAGATGAAGCAGGTGTCAGATTGACCCCGCTATTCTGGATACACAAGACTAAAATCTCATGGCATGACTGCATGGGGAAGACTAGCTGCTCTTTCTAATTACCATGAAAATCCAGTTTATACCAGTCCATAATGCTTGTAAAGTAATCTTTAGACGGTATTACTTAAGTGACAACAATGATGATGACAATGCCAGATTTCCTAGTTGGCCCTACACCGAATATGGATTTAAGTGATTCACATGATGCACACAACCCAGTAGTGATGATCTGAAACCAAGCTGTATAAAACACTGAAACAAAATATAAAAAATATTGATGCTAGTTATAGCTGTCAGATATGTCCAAATTGTGAAAAATATCTCTCCAAAACACTCAGAAAGAAGAATTTGAAGAATGTTGGGTACCCAGGATCCAATCGCTTTACAACCATAAAAATTCACACTTGCTTCAATACTTTTCACTAAGTCTCATATTTTAATACCTGATCAAGAAATCCCAATGGAAATGGCAATTTCAAGCTGATGAGAATGTTGTCGAATATTTTCTAGATTACATCAGATAAAATATCAATGGCATTTCATGAACTCTGAAATGACTTGAATATGAAAGCCACTATATAAAAATATAATGATAAGAAAATTTCAAAACTGTGAACTTTCAAATGCCCAGGTTATCGTCTGTTATAGTTAGTTATTGACATATAGGTAGATATAAGGATAACAAACTATACATCTGAATATTGGTCCCAATTTCCAAACTCAAATGTAAATTTCAAAAAAGCACACAAAATATTTGTGTCCTATCACACACTCAGAAAGAGTACAGTAAATGTTTGTTGATTTGCTTTGTATATGTGCAATTTTTGTTCTTCACTAAATTCAGTCACATACACAAAATATATGACATACTGAACTTTTCAAATTCTGCCAACCTGGACAGCAATAAAACATATTTAAAACGAAATCACAGAAAAAACAACAACAAACAAAATCTGACATTAACACTTTCAACTTAGTTAGCTGAAACTTGTTGTCAGTGAATTTTCATGTGCTGGAAACCTGGAAACAGAGATAACAAAGAAATTTTGTTCACTAAAAAGATTCCCTTAACCGTTTAAAAATCCCTGCCTATACATATAAAAAATATTATGTATAACTGAATTGAGTAATCTCATTGTCAATGCACATGCATAGAAAGTTGTTTCAACAAACAGTACAAAAAGTAAACAAAAGTTGCTCTAGCTCAGTTTCATCCTCCAAAAATTAGCAACAAGCATGAACTAATGTCACAGTTTAGGATCACATCATTAAAAACCATTGAAATCTTGACCAAGGTGTATTACATCGTTTCTTTCGTTTTAAATTTTTTTACAGTTTTAAGCAGCATGGTGTCAAAGATCTTGAGAATCTGTGCTTTGGCTGTTATCTCTGACAAATAAGATGATAACTATGATCTTCCTTTGAAATGCAAAGTAAATCTGGCAAGATTTCTCAAAAGAATGCTAAGCTATATGGAAGTAAACATTTTCATATTCTTCATATCTATTCTACAATGAACAGCCACCCAACAAGGCTGTTTATGATACATCTGCTTTAGTTTCCTGCAACAGCTACACTGGGCAACTGTGAGAAATACATTATTGTCCTGATGATGAAATTAATTACTTTATTCAATTTACTTGATGTGGAAAAGTGTTATATTACCAATAATCATTTTCCAGTTGGCCTACTTCACATATATATATAAAATACTACATATTTAAAAACAGCCAATACTCTAAAAAGTGTAAAATCAAACAAATTTATACCATCAAGCCAATAAATTGAGTGGATGAGTAAATAACAGTGCAAGATATTCTGCTTGAAACCAAGTATCAAATGTAAGTTAATTAGGCTTAGAAAGCTGGAAACACCATACAATTTATACTTATAGCAGCAATAGTCATTTATTATCGAAACATGCAAACCATGAGTACCGGTAACAGAAAAATTTTCACGCATGATACATGATGAATATGATCTATATTTCCTCATCAAGTTCTGGCTACTATGTTTCAGCCCACTGAATGGTACTGTGTGCTCAAATTTTTAGAGAGAATGCTTAAATGTAAAAGAAAACAGAAAGCTGTACCAACAATCCCAAAGTAAGAACTGCCATTCTGATGAACATTGTCATAATACATAAACAATGAAACTGTTTCAGTTTTACATATAACATGTTTAACTGAAACGTTAAAATATTAAATTATGACTGGACAAATAACTATTCCATAAACAACAATGTTTACAAGAGTTTCTCTTCTAAAGCATTCACTGAGAAAAGAAAATCAAGCATGGATATGTAAAACTTCATACATAAACTCCACAGAATCTTGAAAATATAGAGGAAATTATGTAACTTAACATCAATGGCACTCAAAGAAGCCTCACAACCGGAAGTAAAAAAAATATGTGCCCTTATACAATGCCCACGCTTTGATGGTAGACTGGCTTAAAATGTAGGGGAACCACTGAAATATAATTTTCAACAGTTATCATTTTCTTCATATCAACAAGAACTTCATACATATGGTTTAATTAATAATCTCATCATTGTGGAATAATTGCAGGTGAAAGAAATCTCATCAGAGGTTGCCTTGACCATCATGTTAAAAAAAAAAAAAGACAAAAAAGAAAACTGAAAAAACAACAACAATTTGTCTTACACCCCAAACTATCCACAGATACATTTAAAAGTGCTACAGTAAACAGAGGTTGACATGGCTAATGCTGCTACAGAGAATTGCTGAACAAATCTTAGTAAATAGCAGAAGCTAAACTAAATCTCTAACAGAAGCTGAACTGGCAAGTTTTACTGAGGAGTTCTTCAATTGCTTACCGACCAGAAAATGAACTGGTTTATATCATCATAGAGATCTATCAAAGGCTTGTGGTCTGATAAAGTTTGGTACAAGATTCATTACTTAACATCAAAACCATTCATCATCTGCACAAAGCTTTGACCCTAAATTCTGTACTGGCACTACTTTTCCATGCTAAATAGAAATGCATATATTAGAACAATTTGAGACATTTTAAATTCCTTGTCATTCATTCCATTCCAGCGTAAACATACACGTACTTTCACTCTTTTACCTTCAGCATTTGAAAGTTTTGTGTAAAGCCTGTAAAATACTTTACATGACATGATAAAGGTGTAGGTTTCAAACTTCACAGGGTTAGTCTTGACATCATGGAGTCAGCAGTTAACAATGGCTCTCTTAACTTTAAGCAAAAGTCTGCTTGATCAGGTCTTCCACCTCTTGCTTGTGAAGGTCTCCAATGCCCACCGCTGGGGCACCCAACACATCTCGACCTGCATACTTCAGCTGTGACAGAGAGGTAAGAAAAATGGGTGAGAAATCTGAACCTTTGCAATGCAGGAGAGTTAAACTGACTCCACAAAACAGTCTGAATAAAAACAAACTGAATAATAAAGCAGAACCAAGAAAGCTATACTTTGCTTTCCAGCCCTATGAGTTTATTCCAATCCATTAGCAAATGACATTGTAATCTGCAATATCATCACTATGTGTTTCTCCACAATAGCATACTTTATGACGATGTTGAATCAGATGATAACATTACCATTTTAGTGTAAACAAAAATGAAATTCATTTTACATCTAATATCTGGAGCATACTAGAGAATGAATATCTACTAAAGTCCTTTATAACATCTGATAATTCCACTACTTTTCGCAGAGCCACTCAGATTGATGAATCTTTAGACAGTAGAAAAATAATGCAAAAATTCTTCTTCCGGGGAATTTACACTTTAAAGTAAATCCTCTCCTAAATATTCCTCACCTGACCACTTCCCTACATATCTAGATCTGTGTGTTTGAATACTACCAATACTTACACTACATCCAACCAGATTCTGGAAACGAGGGGAGACAAATGTCCAGGCTCCCATATTCCTGTGTTCTTCCTGGCTCCACATAAATTCTTTGGCCTTTGGGTAAAGCTTTAGTACATTCTGTAATTCCGCTGCTGGGAAGGGACACAGGCTCTGAGGGGAGGGGGGGGGGGGCAGCAGCAAAGAATGAGATAGTTCTTGTGCTTTCCAAAACAAAAATCTGTCATAAATTAAGATGTGGTTGACTCTGAGTAAAAATGAGAACACACTGTTTCATGCAAGGTTGCTGTTCTCAACTTAACAGAAGGTAACTATGACAACACTGTACTTAACAAAGGATATGCGCTTGTCAGGAATTAGGCACTAAAACTATCCAAGAGATCAGAGTAGGGAAATGAACTGCAGAGATATCTGCGAAGGTTACAATGCAGACTTTCTAGAAAAGTTGACAACAAACCAGACAGCCAAGGGAAAATACGACTCATATGCAAAAGCTGAAGAAAAAGAAGCACAGCTGGAACATGCAAGTAGAGTGACACTAAAAATCATAAAATTTCAACATAAAATTTATTCATGTATTCGGAAACAACTTGAGTTATTAAAGATTCAGAACCAAGAAATCTGCAATGGCTTAAGACTCAGTTAAAAACATGAAACTAAACAATGATAACAGCCCACTGAAAAAACTTACTTCCAGCCTCACAAAGGCAATATTCTTGGCATCTCTTTTCTCTCTCTCACCCACCATGGTATAGTAATGTTTGCCAGAACAAAATACAACACGTGTCACTTCAGAGGGTGTCACACCAGCATCAGGTAACACAGGATGGAAATGTGTTCCAGGTGACATGTCAGCCAGAGAAGATACAGCAGCTGGAGACCTGAGAATCATCTTTGGGGAGGCCACTATTAAAGGTTTACGGAAGTTACGAATCATCTGTGAATAT
>OZ007569.1:62020041-62137541 GCA_963931925.1 Onchidella celtica
CACATGTAGACAATCCATTTACGAGGTGGTCGGCGATAGTCCTCAGCCAGATGAGAGACATAGAGACGCAGTTGAGCAGTCCATTGTGAGGGGCCTGATTTAAAGCTCCAGAGCCTAAGCTACTTGGTTTGATATAAACCCACAGCGTTTACATCCAGCGCTCTCACTCCCAGTGAGGGCCGCATGGTGAGAGTCCATACTAATTTGTAATGATGAAAGTGAACCGTTCTACTTACTTTTGAAGACAGTTTCAGAGCTACCGCCAGACAACGCATGGTTGTACAAGCATTCTCCACGGCGTGTCTAGAGGAAATGTCCATATCCTAACATGTCTCATTGAATTAATAGAATTTAAACTGTTAGATCCGTCGCCACGTGCGCGGATTCTATTTGCCATATAACTCATATGACCTGCAAGTAGTTAGATTGAATACGTTAGTCTTTATAAAAGCTGTAGTTTCATTAGTTAGATTCAGTTGCCTTTGAATTGATATATATATTTATAATTATATTTGTTACATTAATTCCTGTAATTAAACTGCCCTACAGTTCTGCTAAAATTGAAAGCAATTGATTTATTTAGTTTTTAGAGTGCAAGTATTTATTTTTGTGTGTTCGTCGATTGTGGGAGCGGACCTCGAAAGAGTGTCAGTCGAAATATCCCCATGTAACCCACATCGCGACACACATCATGTTTTCAAGATTCTGATTTTAGTGGTCGTTGATCTAGTTCTGTTCATTAATATTGGTCTCATTTTTTGGAATGAATCTTTGGCCATTATTATTCTTTTCCTTATTTCACTTATGCTCCTAGCATCTGATGTTATCAAATAGCCTGGATATTTGAATTTTGTAACTTGTTTGATTTGCTCTCATTTGCACAAGGTGGGTCATTAATATAAGCCTCCAAACAAACACATAGAATGCATATATACATATGTGGTTGTGTACCCTTGGAGAGCACTGTGAGCGGGAGGTGTAAAATTGTATAATTCTGAGAATGCACAGAAATCCTTGAGCCCCAAGAACTATGAAATAGAGACTTACACTCTCCACTGATCACATATGTATCTATAATGGTTTGTGCTGCATTGAAAAAGTCTCCAAACTGAGCTTCCCATATCACCAGAGCCTTGGGGTCATCAATGCTCATGCCATACTCAAATCCTAAGACACCTTCTTCAGATAACACACTGTTAGCAACCTGGAGATGTTGAAGGAATAAACAATGAAGAGATTGACATTAAAAAAACAACAGGAATAGACAGATAAAAGGAAAAAGGGAGAAAAAGAATGAAAGAAACAAAATTGACATAAAGAATAAAAGATTAGTTCAACTTACTCCAATCTATCATTTCAATGCAATCAAACCATTCAAAGACAGTAGGAACACACTGCAAGCCGCAATTCTGGTATTCACTGTATATAGTTTAATTAATATAAATACATAATGTTGCCCCAGTCCCTAACAAAAAATAAAAAACTGGAAAATTGCATAGGCCAACTGGAATAATTGACAGGCTACATATGAAATAAATTCAACAACAGGACAAAAACCAGTCAAACTTGAAAGAAAAATATACTTTTGAGTTATCAGCTTCATTTGGAATTTGCAACAGATTCTACATCTAAAATTTGGCTATGCAAGTAAAGTGTGCAAAACATTTCAAAATGTGAAATATTTTTCTCAATAACACAGAAAATCTCGACTGAGAAAACAGAAAGTTACCTCTAGGTAGGCAGTTTGTTCACTGGACAAATCATTTAGAGGAATGTAAATGTGGTCTGTCTCCTGATCAACAACCATGCAATGTCGATGACTGAATGTGCCACGCCCAACATCCTGACCACTAATCCTTACACTGTAGCCTGTAGCGTGACATGCAGGGAAAAAAAAAACAAAACATGAAATTTCAGAAAAATAATAAAACCAAGCAATATTAAAGTATTTCACTGCGCATAAAAAATAAAAAATTCTTCCCTCGCCATGTCACAGTTACAACCACTAGTTACTGGTCAAGAAATGCTATTATTGCTTTCTTAAATATTTAGGGAATGTTGCCATTGCAAACCGATCATTTAGGTACATGTATTAAACTGCTGGGAGATAATCAGTGACTAAACTTCACAGAATCTGAATTAATACCTAATGTGCTGAGTGAAACTTAGAATGTTTTGAAATAAGGAGTTTCCCTATCACAGACAGCTTTCTCAACTCTCAGATCTTAATGATTTTGAATCTCATTGTATAAAACATGTGAATCCATAATGGTCATCCATAAACAACATTGAAACATAGCATACCTCACTACTATTGCTGAGGCAACATGGCAAGGCATGAGTGAAATGCTTTAACAATTGAACAATTTCACACATAAAATTCACAGAAAGAACTAAAAGAGGCAATCGTACATTTTGTGACATTTGCCCATAAGTGGCCCCCCTCAATGTGAAAAGGAGGCAAAGAACGAAATTTCCGCTCATACTTTTGGATTTTTACTCCATGAAAATGTGTCTCTTGTTTGCAGCTCATTAAACTGAAAACAAATAATATTAAAGAGTCTATTTTGTCCAAAATGGATGTGTCCTTGAGATTTATCATCAAAAATTGAGGCAATACTCAGTTTCATGATTTTTAGTTAAGTGGTCATGAAGTTTTAGTGCTTACATCCCTTTCTAGCTCCATTATAGTATGGTGCTACTGGTACTGTGGTCCAGCAGAAACAGGTGAAATGTTTTCAACAGAATATTGAAAGCCTTATATAAAGTGTGGACTTTGACTGAAAACTTGTCTACAGGTTTGTTGTTTTAAGTAATTTTGAGTCTGAAAACTTTACCTTTGCATAAAGTCTGCCTATCATACCTTGATGTAAGAGAGAGCCCATGGCCAAAGCTTCAGCCGTAGCCCAATCCAAACCAACTCCTTCAGTAATTTTCTGCAGTCTTCGGTCCAGGTGAGTCTTCTGGATTGTTGGATGCACATTCTGTGGAAATAAATGGTCCATAATTTCAATGACTAGCATTTACACAAGAACAATTTTGTATAGGTCTCATTTTATTTGAATGTTTTAACAGCTTTCCGTAATAAACTATTCACAAGAAATGAACATCCGTGCTTCTATAACAAATAATTATGTTTTGCAGTATTAACAATAACAATCAAAATTCAAAGCTGCTACTTCTGAAATTGTCTATCACACCAGTCAGCTGTGTCATTAGACTAGTTCTTAATCTTGACACAATAGGTCATTATTCTCATAATTTAAGGAGGAATATAACAAATTGCATCATAGATACATCACCGAAATCTATCACACTTTTGCAACCACCAATATGTATATCTCATTTAAGGTCTGTATAAACACTTGCAATATGCCCTAATGCACAAAGTTCCTGAAAGTTTGGACTGAGCAGTATTATAATATAAGTTATAACCTTTTGCCCTTTAACAAGCCACTACAAAATGCTGATTCACAACATGATGACTCATATAAATTTTTCTTCAAAATGTAACTTGACATACAAGTCATAAGGTAGAAACAAGAAATGACGATTACTGTGCAGAACAACATTAAAAATGCCAACTTCTGACAATTTATACTCTCACAACTTTATGTAATTCTATTAGAATGTTAAAACATCAAAGTGCCCATGAAAACAAACAGTGGTCGAACTCCACTTTAAACCCTTTTGAGAAAACTAAGTTTGTTTTCCTCTGATATAAATAGTCGACTAAGAGAAAAGACAGGAAACAACTAGTTATTTTGTTTCAGCTGAGTCAGACCGATATTGCATTGAAAGACTGGAGAATCCTGTACACACTCAGAAGGTTAAAGGTTATCTTAACTTCCAACAAAAGTGGAGTTAAACTACTATTTCATTCATGGACACATTTACGATGTAGACTGACTATTGAACAAAATTAAGATTATCAGCTTCTGACGACTTATTCAGCCTCACAGCTTTCAATTAAACATATTCATTAAAGTATAATAACAGTGGACACTGAATGTTTTGAAACTGTACATGGCACCATACAGTTAGCTGAGCAAGTCAAATCAATCCAGCAAACATTTCCATACTAACCAAGCTACTTGGCACAGCAACAGACTTTGCTCCTACATATTTCAAGACATCCACGGACACACCTGTGTCCCACACAGTCACATTGTCACCTGCCTGTACACAGGACGACCATTTGTCTAGCAGGTGAAAAGGCTGTGGATGTCAAATGTACATGAAGAAATAAATACAGACAAAACAACCTGCTTTCTAGAGAAACTTGGAGCAATCTAAACTGGCAAGAAGAAAGGTAATGGAAGAAGTATCCACTGTCAATACCAAACTATAAAATTTAATGAATTCAAAGAGAAACTGTAGGAGAAGAGCAAGGAACAGCACAAGTAAAGCTAACTAGAATTTTAATAGCAAAATTACTTAGAACAACAAAAACAGAAAACCTATAGACAAGTTTTAGTTCAAGTTTGGAGAAAGCACATAGACATGATAACAGCCACATTATTAGGAAGAAGCATGACAACAAACAGATTACAGAAGAATGACAGGGCAGAAGGAGACCCTACCAGAAGCCCCATTCAACCTCCTGTACCTATGGACAAACATGGAAATGCTGTTTATGTACTTAATACTAGAGCTGACAACCTGGATACTTGGTACTCATCCCTTTCCATACGTACTTGCAGGAAAACTGATAAAAAAAAACAATAACAAAAAGTACCATAGCAGGCTGCAGCTCCACAGAATTGAATGACCGAGAGCATTAGGAACAACAGAAGCAAGTGGTTAGGGACAAAAGTAAAGTTTTACAAAAATCAACCCATTTCTCTTTACTCTCCCTGACCTTGATTTGATATGAAGGCACTTTTTCTAAATCCTGTGACAACTGTGACTGCCACTGTTGAACAGAGTCTTTAAGTGAGGCAGCATCACACAGTCCTGATGCCTATGGTAGATGATATACATGCATGTAAATGCAATAACTGTGCATAATTATGGAATTCAGAAAAAAAGCTCAGCAAATACAGCTTGTGTGATAAGATATATATGAGCATAAGACCACTGACGTTTAAAACATGACAAAAGCTACATAAGAGCAAACGAATGACACTAATGATTAGAAAAAAAACAATCAATGTCTATTTGCAGTTAATTCTGAAGTAGATGGGCCAGAATGAATTTTTGACAACAAGTTGATATAACTTGACGTGTACATCTACAATGAAGAGGTGAGAAATCTGTGTAAAATATGGTCTGATTCAACAACAGTTCGAACCTCAAACTGGGAACAGTTTAGATAAAATGATATCAGTGTAACAGTTGTGGAGCCTGTACATGTGATGTCAAAAGGAAGAGACTGTTACTGACCACTAATGATTGCCCAAAGAGATCTGGAATGCTCAGTCGGCTGTTGATCTTACGATACATAATTGGTTGAGTGAAAGAAGGCTCATCCAGTTCATTATGACCCCACTTGCGGAAACACATCAGGTCAATGATAACATCACGACGAAATTTCTGACGGTATTCCATGGCTATTGATGTGGCTCTGATCACATCCTACAGGAGGAGAAAAGATGAATCAATGAATAAAAAGCTTAATTTATAAGCTACTCTGATATAGCAACAGCTCTTCTGAAAGTAGAGCATTGTATTTACTGTTAACAACACCCTAGTATTTCTACAGATAAACAGTACAAAATCATATTGAACATAAAATTAATTTCCTATTATCAGATGGTAACAAATGCCACCATGAAACATCATTCACATTAATGGAATAAACTGATAAATTAAACCTGAACAGTGCATCTTAAAATTTCCATACATTCAGAAAGACCATATTGCTCTGTATTTCAAAATTCATGGAATATCACAGCACGTTCACTGCACGAGTTTGGACTGCAGGGACATTGCTCTTAGAAACCTAATGGTCCAATCCCTCTACAAGACTTTAAAAAAAAAAAAATTATGACAAAATAGACAGGAAATGGTTCTGGAATACTGAATTATGTTGAGGTATGGAACGGTAACTATCAATTGCACTTTCTCCCAGCTGTCTGACATGAATGAAGACATCATATGTGACATGACAGGTAAAAGATAAAGCAATGACAGAACAATCTAACTTAAAACAAATAATTAATATAAAGAGGGCGAACCATTCACATTCTGCCACCTGCTGACCTGGAATAATTACAAGACCGTTCAAACAGTGCAGAAGATGAAAGAACAGTTCAGGTAATGTATGCAGTGTATCTCTAATTGATAAAGTGTTAGTGTATGTTTTGTCACCAACAATATTACAGACAGCACCGAGTGGCTCAAATCCACAATTCTTCTGGATTTCAGCTATAGGGGATATCCTGAAAATATGGAAATCCAGGGCCGATGACCCTCATCCAGCAGCCACCATTCACTACTCTCACTGCCACAGGTCCTTCCATGCACAGACTGGACTCATCAGCCACCTGCACACTCACAGTCAACGACCATCCCTGCCCCCTTGATGACTAGATGGTCTTAGTTGAGTCCGACTGACGAACAACAACAAAAAAAGTTGTTGGGGCCAGAAACACATAAATTCACCTAATCCCATCCATCGCCAACCATCACTTGTCGGGTGCTGGGTGAATGTCAGATTTATTACTTGCAGCCCATGACTACTGGCAACTTGTAACTAGCGGGTCATCACGACCCATAAACTGATCTTTTGAAATAATGATTCCATTAATTAAATCTGCTGTGTTCACACACAAACTTTTCATATGGATATGTTGCATATCCTTCCCTTTTGTGATCATGATATGTGAAATTTCACTCAGTTGGATTGGTAAATAAAATACGTTCTGAGTTCTGAAAAATGCATACAGTTAGAGAAGTTTACAGTGGCATGTGTGTTTTAGTGAAGGTAAATATAATATTTTCCTCACCAAATTTTTCCAATATTCAAGCATTTTTTGTTAGCAGAGATAGTGTAGATTAGTGTCCTCAAAGGACATTTTGTACAATGTTCAAGTTTTAAAGATCCTGACTTTTTTAGTAAAAAGTCTTTTTCAGACGATTTCTGGAATTTTCAACAAAGTGTTTTTCCATTCCTCTGTAGATCTCCTGACTTCTCATTCCATAAACTTTGCATCATTAGAACACTCTTCCATTGTAATAGAAACTGAGCACTCTTTTGACATTCATTTGACTTACTGAAATAATCTGTGCCGTACATGTTGAAGAGAACTTTATCCAGAAAAGACAAGGATTTAAAGAACAAGTCTCTGACTTGTGATCGGTATGCATGAGATGTTCTCTTGATCTTTCACATTAACATTAACAATGATGTCTTGGAGAAATATTCATTAACTCTATGAAAGGATCAGTTCTGTACCATGCCTAAGTCCACCTGGACTTCTTCAAAACAAATGTGAGGTGATCTGCAAAAACCCTACCCTTCGCAAAAATCACGGATTTGAGTTAAATGCATAGACATGAAGAGGAGACACTTCTGAACAACATGCAACTTGAATTTTGTCAATATCTTCATTATTAACGGAGTTATGACCATTTTAAGTGACGAAAACAGAAAAATACAAAACAGAGAAAAACAAGTTTAAAGTTAGACAACTTGATCTAGATCTAGAACACTCCTCCAGTCCATCTTCCTCGTCACTACTGCTCTCATCCCTCCCACAAAAGCAGTTTTCAATAACATCCATCACATCATCATTATCCATCCAAACTCCCAGGCCAATCTCCTTCAACCCATTCAACATCTCCGCTATCTCTTTCTCTCTTCTCTTACTGGGCGCCGCCATCTTGTTTACCTTGACAACACCAACACAACCACGACAACTTGAAAAAAACGCCTCTTAATACTGCTAAAACACCGTCAAATGTGAAAAACTATTGAACAGTATGAATGTAGAGATGATAAATTATTTGTAAAATGTCACAGGGAGGTCAAATAGTGGCTGAATTGGAACAACAAAATTGTCGAAAATTTTCCAATTTTTCCAAATTTTTACTTCACGGCGGCCCTAAAAAACACGATTTTGACACATTTATAGATCGTATTCAACAAAATCCTTCACACAGTTGATGTGTGAGTTGACATAGAGATACCTCTGGCAGCCTTAACCTGTTTCAGGCTATATCTCGGATCTGGTCTTTGCGCAAAGTGTCGGGTTTTCGCAAAGCACCTCACAAATGATAAAGTTGTCTATTAAGATCAATGAATCCACTGTCTTATTTGTAAAGCACATTAACCCAGAACCATTATTATTGGAGTGGGGAAGATTGACAGAGCTGAAGTATCTTGCATATTTTAAAAAAAAAACAACCCGCACACAGACACACACTTGTCGCTCAATTAGTAGAATTAAGCATGAGTGGGGAAATCATTGGCGTGATTAAGCCAAATGGCTTGGCTTGACGACAATCAGGTTCTGTCTGATACTTTTCTGTCAAGCCAAGGCGACATGGAGCCTCTCTCACCCCCGCCCCGCCCCGCCCCGACTATTGTTTGGTGACATAATGTGTAGTGTGTTGGCCTAGTGCTCTGCACACTTCAGTGTTTTTAGTTTGTTATTTTACAGAGTTTGAAAGTGAAGACAATACAACAAAGAATGACTTCGTGGTCTAAAGAAAAACTGTTAAACTTTATTGATATATACAAGTCATTTGACTGTTCGTGGAAAGTAAAGTCAAAAGAGTACACTAACATAGTGATGAAAGAGTACACCTATGGAAAACTAGTGGACTTTGTCAAAGACTTGGAACCCTTTGCTAATTGCGAATTTGTCAAAAAGAAATAAATGGGCTGCGAATATCTTTTAGAAAAGACTGTCTCATCACAGTGTCGTTACTCATTCTTGGGCCTACCAAATTCAGAAGGTGTAAATACGTTTTCTCGTCCATTCTCAGGATATTTTAAAAATCCAATGGACTGAGCTTCTGCTCCTCCAAAAGATTTATGTGGCTGTGATCGTGCCTGGTCAATAGCCATTGTTTCATCCACATTGATTTCCTTTTCTTCCTTTTCTTTTTCTTTAAAATCAGAACAGCCAGAGCACTCAAGATAATGTCGTCCTCCATGTTGCCATGTGCATCTAGCCGAATTAACAAGCCAAACCCAACGTGAGTGGGGAAGGCCACCAGGCCGAACTGATTTTGGCTTAATCAAAGTCAAAATTGGGCAAAAAGAAAAGATTGTATGTTGCGAAACCCTGCGTGAGAAATAAAACCCAAACTATACAAAGCAAACTAAAGAGAAGACAGAAAATACACAAAATTTTTGGCTTTCGCCTTTTTCAAGTGAAAAAAAAATCGAACAATAAAAGATTTCAACAGGTTTTCTGTGGTTTTTTATTATTTTGGCTTAAGCGTTAATGGACCACTTTAACCGTGATGTGGAATCAAGCCCTTCAATTTGCCATGGTTGTGTGCATAAAAAGCAACTTAAAAAAGACATGTGAAATAAAGAGCTGCCCTGAACTGTAAAAAAGGACAAGGAAGGCGCATAAATTCATATCATTAACTTTAGCAGGTATATTTCACCAAATGATATTGTTGTGTTCATACATATCATGTTTCATACAATCAAGGTTCCAGAAATTAAAATATACAACTTGACAGTTCTGACCAATGAAAGGAAGCTGTGACAATGGAACTTAAAATGTTCTTGAAGTTATTCAGTGAAGTTAATGGCTTTGAAAATGTGCAAGAATTTAATGAAACAGACTTACCTAACAGTAACACTATTGCTTTAAGGAGAACAGCCTACTGTGGTATATGCCAGTGCCCCCCCCCCCCCCCAAACCCTAATCACTGCAAGCGTGGTCCTGTGAACAAGTATTAATTGCAGTAATAATGCCTTGATAACAGCTTCAGGCAACGCTGAAATCCACCCCATATAAATTTAGTGGCTTGTGTAGCATCGGCCAGAGAAACTAATTCAGGATGCTTTCAAGTGAGACATTGTGTTCAATGTCTGCACTTTCACTATGCCACTTGTCAGACAGGTTGTTAGCAAGGAGAATTGTCAAATATTTTTTTTATTTGTGATTAAAACTGTTGGGTCACTGTACATATTTTTGGTCAATTCACAAAGCTGTATAAATGCTGTATTTAAGGCACATAACATGAAACATGATTTGTCCAGAATTTTCTCCTATTCTTTGCCTAAATGTCCATATAAAAAGTGTTTTAATCCGTAAAGAACTAAAACAGCTACGTTTGATCGAAAATGGTATGTAACATGCTGATTTTCCTGCCATCCGCATGCTCAGCACAGGTAAATTTTTGGTCAGCATTTTTGGGGTCAAAATATCAGCCAGACCCTCTCTCATAGCAAGCAACTACTATAATGCAGCTCTTGGGCCGCCATGAACAAACTATAGAATGACTAATCCGTCATTTAAAAATATGTTTCTGCATTGACTCCTGTACAACATTTTGCAATGACCAATAAGACAATCATTAAACTTACCTCTGGAAAGTCTCCATTTACATGTATAACAGGATAACCGTTCATTTTTGCTATATCACTACAATATTGGGATGATCTGAAAGATGAGGTTAAAACACACAACAATAAATTAATAACTTTCAGAAAATGTATCATCATAAACGTGGTCTCACTGCGGGAATAATTAAATTACCACCAGTCATATGAGTTGTATATCGCCTCCATTCTTTGGGGGAATGCGAAGCTGCCGCAACCCAATCGCTGAACTTTACTTAGTTTAGAAATACTTTCAAAATTTACAGTCATACATGCATGGTTTGCTGACACAAACTAGGCAATGTAAGCTAAAGGCTGTCTGTTGAGGAGTAGGAGCACATTCCAAATATATATTGACTATTTGTTTGACATCCATTTGAACAACTTTTAGACTGAACACATCTGTGTCCAATTTCATATTTTGCAAAGGACTTTGAGGATAATTAAATAAATTCAGAAAATGACCTGAGAGTGTTTCATGAATCAATTTACATGCCAACCCAGAAGCCAGTCAGTGTTCAGATAAACTATGTTTAGACTTGCCAACTGCCCTGGATATTTCAGGACCGTCTCAGATTTAGATGCTGGATTTTGCAACAAAAAAATTATTAGATGGTTGTATCTTCAACACAGATTTGTTCATAAACTTCCAATCTCAAGACAATCCCTTGTGATTTTTTCTTTGTAATTGGCATTAGCATTATGCAAATGTTTACCTTCCCCTGGCTGCCTCAGTTGTAAATCCTACTTGATTGTTGACAATCAAGTGAATACTTCCTCCAGTCTCAAAATGTGGAGCATCAGCAAAGCAAAATGTTTCAGCAACTACTCCCTGTAAGTAACAGTGAATTACATCTACATAATAGAGAAGACTCAACAGTTGTAAACTGAAGTAAGGAGCTAAAACATACAATCTATTTAAATCTTTATAGGCACTGACTGCAAATGTCTCATAGCATGTATTACACATCTAATACCAAAGTTCTAATAAAATAATGGTCAGTTACTTTAATCACAGACGCCTACACGACAAGAGATAAAGCTTTTATACTTCTCTAATTACCACTTGATACTTACCTGCCCCACAAAACTTGCATCACCATGTACTTGTACACACAAAACACCATCACCTGGTTTTGCATCCGGACTATTACTATAGTCACCACATTTCCCAGTCTTTAGTTTAGAGCGAGCTTTGCCTGCAGTAACTGGATTGTTAGCCTGAAATGTAAATGCAAAAATCCTTGACATAGATGTACTGGAATAGTTTTATTATGAAATGTTTTTTTTTCAAACATTTTCTTTCCATCAATGCCTTTTTGTCTAAGCTTTTATCTCTATAATATAGTGGATAGAGCACTGAAATTACTATGCCTAATTATAAGAAACAACAACTGTGATGTATAAAGTTATTTAAAATTAGAACAAAAAAACTACTTCTAAACAAACCTCAAGATGTGATGGGTTTGGAATGAGGGAAACATGCACTTGTTTTCCATTGTAGTCTAGATCCACTGATGTATCTAGCAAAAAGAAAAAAAAAAAGTCAGAAATGAAGATAAAATTAAAAACATTTGCAAGTTGACAAATGTTTTCAAGAGAAGGGATAAATTTACTTCCTTAGATAATTATAATAATCAAATTATCAATATTATCTTGGATCAGACACAAAAGAATCAGTATGTATGGTATT
Source organism: Onchidella celtica (assembly GCA_963931925.1). NCBI lineage: Eukaryota > Metazoa > Mollusca > Gastropoda > Systellommatophora > Onchidiidae > Onchidella > Onchidella celtica. The sequence continues at coordinate 62,032,248 of OZ007569.1, forward strand.
ACTGGTGTCCACATCCTTGCAACAGCACAATACTAATACAGATAAATCTTTCACTAAACTAATTATCCTAACAATTAATAACATTTCCCGGCCTCCCCTGAATACAATTTACATTACCTGAGGTTAGGTAAAACAAAGAGAATAAACCCGTATCTTTGACAAGGTACAAAGAAGTGCACAAAAATATATCCTCCTCTCGGCTCTTCCAATGGGAAAAGATATGACACTGAAATTGAAGGTCAAATTTGAGTTTGGAACACTTTTTTCAACAAATATTCACATATGTGAGCGAGCCCCACTAACCTCAACTGAAGTCACACTGGACCAAATGGAGAAAATCGGATCAAATGCAAATATACAATTTTTTGACGATTTTTTTATTTTGATCGATACTTAAAGTTCAATGATTTTTCTACAGTCTTTGGGAATATTAGGTCTGAAATCAGCCTCTAAATATGATAAATGCTGCTTTTAATGCCTTTAATTTTGCCTTTGACATCAAATATCACAGCAATAATGGGGCTCATTGAACTCCCGATAACTTCAAAATTGATAAACCTATTGACACAAAATTTTCACAGGCCGTATATCATTAATATTGGCATAGGCATACAAAATTTCAAAGCCTTCAGTTAATTACAAGCACTACTGCCAGGGAGATAGTAAGGCTACCCATCTCGCCGAGCGCAAAAATGGCTCCTCCATCTTTAATGGTGATTTTCTCAGAAGTTGCTTCCGTTTTTGACCGGGGATAAGTGTCTTTAAAAAGCCATGGCTTTGCGATAAAAAGGAGCTTTGCATTAATGTTTACACCAAATTAAAGATGAGATTTCACACTTTATGGTGATATTCATAATTCAAGATTGAAAAATTGCGACTTCCGTTGAGATTAGTGAGGCTCGCTCACATATTAACAAAATAGTTTTAAATTTTAGTTTTATCACAAACTCACATAAATGTGACAGTACATCGCCAATTCCTTGTGCTCCTTCAGGTATCTCTGTATGACCTCTCATCTAATTAAAAGAAAAATAAACAAATATCTGAAGTTCAATAAATGAGCTTGGGGTCAAAATTGGGAATCTCTCATGATTGCTAAGGTGCGGGCTTTGGTAAGTGGGTTTGTAAAGTATCATTTTCATGATTTCATCAAGTCTTATATTTCCAAAATTAAAGCTCTTAATTAAGAACTTCACCGTGTAAATGTTACGCTGAAAATCTGTACAGATGATATGTGAGTCAAAGTTTGAATATTTCTGTTTTTACAAGTTCGTTGTCATAAAAATAAACATGGAATGGACTATGTTGGGATGTAACTTACTTAAATAGCCTTTCAAAAATAAATCTCATCATACCAACAAATGGTTGGTAAATTATACAGAGATATATACTGATGTAAGCAAACTAATGACCTGAGCAAACACATATCTCATGTACATACCTTTCTAAACATAATCACTGGTGGAAACTTGAGCATACATGCCATAAAGTTCAGTCGTCCTCTATGGGGCATACACATGACAACATTCTTCACTTCATCTGAAGACAGTGAGAAATATGAGAAGAAACTGAAAATAAATCGTATGATGACGTGTAACACAAACTGAATTAAGAAGGCTAAAAGTAGATCGAAAATGTTATATTACATTTTCTACTTTGCACCGCACAGGGTTCATGTTAATCAGTAAATATCAGTAAAATACAGTTTGCCAGAACATAAAACCAAAAAATTTTTGAACTGCTCCACCTAAAGTCTGGTTTTAGTTTGCTGAAAAAATTAAAAAACCTTTCCAGGTTGAATTTCTGTGGAGGAAAGCTAATCACTGGACTAATTTTCAAAATTCTGCACATAGTCACCACTCTACGCTAGTGGCATAAGTCATTTTTGACGCTTTTGAGATATTAAGACTTATGTCATTAAAAAAAAACTAATAGTGTACAAGCTGGCTACCTTGTGTTCCGAATGTATGTACAAAAATGCACCAACTTATTTAACTGAACATCTGACTCCCTATGTACCATCACCATATCTTAGATCATCTGCAGACACTAAAAAGTTTAAAATTCCAAAGACGCCCCTTAAGACCATAGGTGAAAAATCTTTTTCTTTTCAAGGGCCTCAGATTTGGAATTCTCTGCCCCTGTTTTTGAGCGAGACTGAAAATGTTATGACTTTTAAACATCAGCTGAAGAGTCATCTTTTTACATTCTGAATGTCCATCTAGTTTTCTGAGTATGTCTGTGTACTGTGTGTGTGATTTCTATGATATAAATGTTGTAAATGGGATGAAGAGCTAAAAAATTGCTGTGTATTATTATTATTATAATTCTATTGGATTACTTCATCTTCCTATTGGTGCAGTTTCTTTTTCTATGACATTATCTCATGGCCGTCAGGCTCAGGAATGGAATGAACCGTCAGCTGCCTTTTGGCAAAAGCCTGACATATGCCATTAATGTCACCTGTCACCTGTCGGCTTCATCGTCATCGATGTTAGCTGCTACAGTGGATGTCACGACAAAATCTCCTCCACCCAATCCTGTCCTTAGCTTTCCTAGTTAGTTCACTTATTTCCAGCTGGCTGACTTTCTTGATGTTATCGTGATATGTAATGGGTGGTCTTCCTTGTTTTCTCTTTGTTTCTGTCTTTCCTTGAAGGATTGATATCATAAGGGCCGTGCTTTTGTTTCGGGCCGCGTGGCCGATGTATGCAAGTCTTCTTTTATTTATTTCAGGTGTTATTCTTCTGGTGGTGCCAAGCTGTTCTAAGATGCTTGTATTTGTTCTCCTTTCTGTCCAACTTATTCTGAGTAGCCTTCTGTAAAGCCACATTTCAGCTGCCTCCAATCTTGTTATGTCTGCCTTTTTGAGTGTCCAGGCTTCACAACCATATAGTAGGACTGGCCAGATCAAGCACTTAAGTATGTTCACTTTGAGGTCCGTTGGTGTGCCTCTATCCTTCCAAATGTTGTTTAGTTGAACATTAATGTAGAGCTGTGAAAACAAGATTACTGACCATGATGAATGGACTTTATAAGTTTGTGGAATATAAATATGATTACACGAAGTCACTAAATTTTCATATTTTATCTTGGACTGTTTGTTGCAATCCCAATTTTCTCTATTTTATATCGGAAATTGCTTACAATGAAAATTTTACTCACGGTCTGTAGACTTTCTGAAAATTTCATCAAAGCATCCCATCATGCTCTCTCCTCCCTCACCGCCGTAACGCTTCACATTGGAAAACTTGGTTGCAACAAAGTGATCAAATGCCTGCACAATAAAAAGAAAACAAAAACAATATGTTAATTGAAATAATATCAATGATATTGTATTCCATAACTCTGTTATTGCCATGTTTTTGCATGGATTTGAGACAGTGAGTGATAAAACTATCACATATAACTAGCAGTTTTTAATACTTTCATTAACAATTATGTACGCAACACTAATGCCATTAAATATTTTCACGTCACTTTTCACTATTTTGTAAGAGCGAAAATTTTGTTCATTATTGAATTGTACACCACAATTAATTTTCAACGTGACACAGCAACAATTTTACACCATATATTATTGCTTGGCCAGATATATGCATTACCAAAGTATCTCAGTTCAAAAAAGAAGTTCTGAAAATACAAAAGTATTCTCTGACTATGTCAAAATGTTGTATTGCCACTACATATGAAATTGACCAAAGTGGCAAAATAAGACAAACTTGCTAGAGAATGACTTGCTGTCTCTGATTGGATCAAGCAAACTTAAACAATAAAATAACTCAAAATCCACACCTCACATTTCAAAAGCAGTTTGGCTAAATCGACTTTTCTCTCATCAGCAATGGGTATCTGATTCCTGGTCTCAAACTTCTCAGCAAACCAGTGTCTCTCTTCTTGGGTCTGAAAATAGATATTTTATAAATTTACTCAAAGCTGCAAATAATGATGCACTGGCATACAAATGTAGGTCACGCCTTAAGGACAGTCACAAATTTGAACTCGCTTACCACACCCAACAATAAGATTTACACAACTGTCGGTAAAATGGCTCAGTGATTCTTGTATGGTGTAAAACTGTTGATTCACTAGCTTCTAATGCAGACAATTTTGTTCATAGCGAATATATTGTTTCCATTTTCTGTTCTTTCCTATTTTTGTGTTTTAATTCTTTTACATTAAGTTTAATTTTAGAGAATTAAAAAAAAAAAATATGAACTACAAAATGGTTCACCTTAATCTGCCTTTAGACTTCCATGGAAATCCAATTCAATTTTGCCACTTATTATAACTGATAAACTTAGGTCATTCATAACAGGCCCAGTCAGTCCAGAATCTCAGACATAACAAGCATAACCCAGTCCCTGTTACTCTACATATATTGAAATATTCCTTTCATATTACAGCTGGCAACAGAACCATCTGGACATTTATAGTGATGCCAAGCACAGTGATCAGGAATGCATGTGTGCAATATCATTGCTGTATTTGGCCAGGTGTTGGATTTCAGTGTGGACAAAGAGAAAATGGAATTCCAATATCACAGAGGCACATGCTGTCCGTAAGAAAGTTCAATCACTTTCCGAAAGACAGTAGAAACAATGGTAGCAGATCAAATGTTAGAGGATCTGATGATGGTAGTCTGTGGTTATTTTCCTTGCTTTTCTAATATAAAGGACCTGGGCATAACAAGGGTATTGTGTTGGTACCAGTGATCCTAGTATAATCCAGTTCCACTGTACTTACGGGTAAATGTTGGAACTCTGCTGCCACTGAACCACAATACAGACTATCCAATCTTTGGATGAGTTCAGCCACTGAGATCTGACCTTCCACACCACTGATAATGCCCACTGCAGGGACTTGGCTTGAGTCTTTTGTACTGACTCCATACTGCCTTAGGTCCAACTCTGGCAAGATCCTGGTTGTGAATTGAAATAAGGAAATAAAAAAAACAAACTTAGTGGCTGCCATGAAATTTTACTTTCCTGTCCCCATTTGTTACTTGCTATAGTACCACTGGAGAGGCTCACACACCAGAGACGGTGTTCTCATGTCTGTTTTTTTTCTTAACCTATTTGGTGCCCTGGCCCGTGGATTTCATGGGCCAAGATGTGTACCTAATAGCCATGTGCCCGTGGAATCGATGAGCTCATAGTTAACTGTAATCGTGACTAAAAGAAAAGAGATCACACAGTAAGTACTCTTTAATCATATTTGAGTAACATCCCTTGATATCAAAATAACAATCTAACATCAGCTCGAGTCCGTTGTTGTTTATGGTGGATATTTTTCAAAGTGGTACATGCTTTCAACTCAGAATTTTTGCCATTGATGAAACACAACCAATCTATCGACCCTGGCAATCGGCATTCGGGGAACTTGAAGAGATAATAAATGATTCTGACAGCTAGATTTTTAAATAGCTATCTAGTTTTACTTCAAGTGAAAGACAGAAAGTTGGTGATGGAGTCAAAGACAGACCCAGGGCAAGAGGAGGGAGAGGGGTTCAGTGAGTCACTAGATCTATACTCATAGAATAAAGTAATCTACCACTTTTGAAATTAAAAAAACGAAAAAAATGGTTACAGTTAGAGAAAAACCACTTACGGCAAATGAAAAGGAATGTAATTTTCAATAAAGTGCCAAAACCGGAATGTTGTCCGTTTCCTGGTTTACTCACAATTTGATGTTAAAGGCGCAGGGTGCCATTCTGGAGTTTGCAAGCAGTGCTGTGTTAGTCTGGCCGTGCTGTGACAGGGCACTTTCAAATCACACTCAACATTTTGAGTACACAAATCGGTGAAACTTTATTTCAATCAAAAGCTTTTACTGCAACACACAAATTTCATTCGATAGCGATAGAGATGGACAATAATGAATCAAGTTTTACTGTCTCTCTGCTCATCATTTCAGTGGGTCAAAGTTCAATAGCGTGTGTGTCCACCCTGGGCGGCGATGCACATGAAATTGTGAGCCATCCCAAACACCGAAAGTGTTTCGTTTTTATGCATCTTCTTGGACATTGATTTCTCTCTTTTGTGCTTAATGCTCGCTTCTCTAGCTGTATTAGATTTTCAGATATTTTGGGACAAATAGGCGGTACATTACTTTATTCCGCTAGTATAGATGTATTTTTGTATTTTGAAGCATATTTTCCTTCCTCTAAAATAAATTTGTGATGTAAGGATGAAAGGGCATTAAATGTACTGTCATAAAGCAAAATTTTATGACAATATTCCCGTAAATAACTGAGATATGGGTGATTATATTACCTTAGTATCGACCATACTCATACTCCCTGGCACATCTATGTAATAATAATAATAATAATAATAAGTCATTTTCATAGCGCCTGATTCCACAGAAGAGTGCTCTAAAGCGCTTAACAGTTCTCTCAGTCACACAACACACATTTTCATCAACCTATACATAATCACTGTCTCAAGAATGTTACATATCCTGCGTATACGCTTCTGTAAACAACACTGTTTTAAGTTTTCTCTTGAATTGGATCAAGCTGTTTGAATGTTTCACATGATCAGTCAAGTCATTCCACATTTTAGGTGCACACACTGAAAAAGCTCTTTCTCCCATGATTGTTCTTGATCTGGGCACCACTAATAGATTTGCTTCTGCTGATCTCAATTTTTTGGGTGGAATGTATTTTTCAATGAGCTCTGAAATGATTGAGGCATTTAAACACAAGGCATAAAATCTTAAACTGAATACGCTCTCTAACAGGCAACCAATGAAGGTTTTGGAGAACTGGTTGAATATGTTCTGATGTTTTTGATAAAGTAACAGGTCTAGCAGCCTTGTTCTGGATCTTTTGTAATCTATAAATTTTATAGTTGCCTCAGGGATACCAATGAGCAAAGAGTTGCAATAATCTAGATGACTGACAATAAATGCCTGGACCAGAATCTTTGCGGTCTATTCATCAATACATTTTCTGATCTTACTGATATTCAGCAAGTGAAAGTGCATTGTTTGGCAAAGTTTTGTAACATAGGTTTTCATAGATAGACGCCAAGGTTCTTAATGGCTCCAGATGTTACGTTGATGGTAGTAACGCACCTGTTGCACAAAAAGGGTTAACCCTCACTGTTCGCAATAGCATTATAATGGAAATTGGCACAAAAATACTACAAACGATAAGATGTGACAGCTGGAACATTTTACATTCAGCTGTGCCATATGATAAGATAACAATACTATTTTGATACATAAAAAACGAAAATGGCTCAAGTTTTTCCACAGCAGTTAAAGTTAAGGGGGCAAAAATAGTAAAGATGATTCAATACTAACATCTTCCTAATTTACCATCCTCGCTAGAGATTTTCAGATACTTCAGTGGTTAATGGCAACAAAATTCAAAAGTCCATCAACCTACTATTTTCAAGTCATCAGTGTGTAAGTATGATGTATATTCTCTTTTGCATCCCAATTCTCCACACAATGCATCTTAGGCTCCACCCATGCCTAGTGCACACAATCTGTGCATGCTATTTTTTGAGGCCTGAAAAATGACCTTGTCCTGTCCCATCTACCACCACTGCCTTAGACTGGAAATAAAGTCAGTACACACTTTACCTTTCTTCCTGTAGATCTAATGGGTCCAAAGCAGCCTTCTTGTGACCATAGCTTCTATATGCGTCCACCATTTGTACAATGTTAGCATATTTCAGGCGGTTGTTCACTTCCTCTGCTGAGTCTGTTACAAGGACAAAAACAGGTGAAATTTTCTCACCACTATGAGACAAAACCTCAAAAGAAAATCATTTGCAATGGCCTGTGAGGAAAATGATTCAAAAGATAGAAGTATTTTTTCATTTTCAACTTTAGAGGTCATGATTAATAACTGTGACCAGTAGCAAACATATGGTTGATTTCAAGTAGTATGTTGCATGCTGCAAGGCAAATAAAAACGGGACCTGGGACTTTGAGCCTCATAAAAAAAAGCAGTAAAATTTATTCAATGGTTTCTCCCATTTCCAGAACTCCCCTTACACAACTACAGGAACCACAGTTTGGTTTCTAAAAATTACTCACAAATACAAATTATTCTCACAGTGAGCAAAACAGTGGTCATGAGAGTTTACAATTTAACTCAAACATAGTTATCTAAGGGGAATTAATAGTGTCACAATCTAAGATTCATAAAGAAGTTCCTAGCTTTCCTTTTCTGCAGCATTGCACTGATTTTTTTTAGCATTCAATAAAGAATTATATTTATATTCACATGATTATATGATTATTTCCAGAAATCAACAATTTTGCTTCTCATGTCTGCTTCTCAATAACCCAATGTGAGTGAAACAAATTTAGTAACACCAGCAATGAAACATTCCTAAATCTACTTTCAATGGAAATAGCATTTTATATAAAGTACTGTGGGAACTATAATCTAAAATGTGCATGAGCAGTGAAGCTATGAAATGTCAGTGCTGTAAAATATTATCTTTTCCTCCCAAAAGGGTCTGCGAATGAGCCTCCAACTTGCTCAGCTAGCTAGCCAATACTTGTTGAATACATGGGTGAACCTCCTCTGCTAAGTAACCTATACGGCCAGCGACATATAATATATATAATATAATATGTGCAAACTCTTAATAAATACCATTGCATGATCTAGATTTGTGCCTCCTCACCTTGAAGTAAAGATTTATAAGATTCAATCTACTATCTCATATTTTAACAAAGGCTTCCCCAACATCACACTATGTACAATCACTTTGTATGTGTGGACGATCAAAATTTGCTTCACTGAGTCATGGTTAAATCTATCCTTCAAGTCTATTACCTTTCCCTACAACCAGTACTAATATTGAAAAGGCTATTCCCATAGAGTAGGGATGGCCAAACCGCGGCTCGAGAGCCACACGGGACTCACTAACCTTCAATATGCGGCTTGCGGAAATGATGTTGGCTGAGCTCTTTCTTTTTTCATCACAGTTAATATAAAAGGTAAAAAAAAAACATTTCCAGTTTTATAATTATTCTGGTTTCATACAGAAGTTTAACCCTATTTTACATTCGGTTGGGGGATGTTATGATAAAGAGGCTGTTATTAGGCGACAAGGTGGTCCAGAGGCAAGGTGCTCACCTCTCATGCCAAGGCTACCGGGTTCAAAACCCGGCCCGTGCAGGCATGTTGGAACTTTGGGATTTTTCTCATATTTTCATGTCCCTAATCCTATTGGGAGGATAGGATCCAGTACCTAGTCTCCTGGGATAAGGATGAAAAAATTCGGAGGGCCCGTGTGCACGTTGCGCACATTAAAGATATCTTGGTAGTTGGAAATCTTCAAGGCTGTCCGAACAGGCCACCGCACGGACAAAATTGAATAAAATTCATCCTTACCACTCCCCTCCCCCCACCCCAAATGAAAAGCGCCGACCGGTGCTGCACTGTGGCGACGATGTGTCTGCACTAGTTATTAAGTAGCTGGGTTGTGATGACACAAAGGCAAATATCCCAAATGGGATTAAAGAAGCAGACAAAAAATTAAGGGTGCCATTGCTGAACAGTGACCACAACTCGATATTTTCTCTATCTAGCTTTGCAACTAGACCAGATCCCCTAACAACAGATGAAAAGAGTGAGTGTCTGGGGTCTGTCAGACCCCGAGCATAAAATAGGGTAGTGTTCATGGTTGGTAAAAATGTTAAAAGAATTTAAATCTAAATTTCAATGCTAGCTATCTGAGTTAGGCATTGTTCTTTAGTGCTGAGGGAAGGAATGGTGGGAGGCAGGGGATTTACATTAGAAGAAAAGTAAATATTAAAAATCTTTTCTTTCTTTACCTTTCAACTTTTACTTTTGGCACTAGAATTTTGTTACTGAAATGCAAGTTCGCACGTGATTTTTAGACGTTCCTATACTTCATTACCATATTTAATATATTCAGTATAGTTAAAACAATCACAAGTGAAGAGTTTGAAAGCATTTGCTATAATATAATAATAATAATATTATTATTATATAAAATATTATATGTGCTTTGTGATTACTGATACTAATACAAATTAATAACAGTTGAAAAAACTGCATACTTGAGTAAATATTGTTGATGTAACAATAAAAAAGTGTCATATTGTGCGGCTCTCGAACATTTGAATATCATATGTGGCTGTTACATAGGCAAGTTTGGCCACCCCTGCCGGTGAACAAAACCTATAAAAGTTATTGTACATGCTTATGAAGGACATGGTGGACTATTTTTGCAACTAACTATGACAGACACATTCAAAACAAACGATTAGATCTAGAATACACTGATCTGATCTTGTTGACTCAAAACCAATGTTGTGAAGAATGTAGTCTAATGTAATTTTCATATTACAATATTACATTTATGTTCTGCCGATGCCACCACAATTCGTTTGTTGTGACCGTATACACCTTCCTTTGAATGATAGCATGCTACGCCTGTGAACACGACATGCTGACGCACACTGCTTGCAACACTGCGAGCTCTGCACAACCACGACATAGTGATTGCCAAGCTAAGTGTAAGACAGAGCTATGACCAGTACGCATTAGCCATTATATAATGGTATAGGGACACCGTAGTGTTGGCGTAGTGTTGGAATTGACACGGGAGATTACTCTAATAATTTTGTCTTGTACATTCGTACACATTTTTCGCCTTTCTTAATATAAAAAATTCACAATTTTGATGAAGATTCCTGTTAATATTTTGCTAGACCCTCAGCTGCAGATGAAATTACTGGGATTTCTACAAGTGATAATTGGGACAACTTAAAGAGTTTAAATGCAGATGCAACGGTTATGTTTCATGGCCCATTATAGGAAGTTTCTAGTATCTTGTTTTGGCTGTTATTATGTATAAAATTTCCATTAAAGTTTCAATTTTAAAAAGAATATTTTCCACAGCAATGTTTCATCTTTACTCAGCATTCTCTACTTGGATGCCTGTCCATCTGCCAGTCCCGATTTATCTTCTGCAATCTTCCCTAGGATATAAATACATAAGAAACCCCCTTTGTTGTGCTGATGACATGATGAAGTGAAACAGCTATGCACCGTACCGTCTGTTGAGCATACAATAAAGCATGACCGAGAAAATAACCTACAGAATGCGCAAATTTGTGCTCTTAACTCGAGAAGCTTTTTACGTGACATATGAATGGGACACATGAGTGCATTCAATGTACAAACTTCTCTCGTGCGCACTGGAGTTTGCTGTGTAGCTGCTGATGTTGGAATTATTATCGCTGCATTCTGCTCTGCTTTGTCAACTCCATTTTTCACACTACCTAACGGCCGTTCATATAAATTGGCGTCATTCTGGATTATTTAGGATTCTCATCCATCACGTTAATTATTTGCTATTCACAATTTTCATCACTTATCTAAGAATTTCGTTTATCTGCTAATGTTTTGTCCATTTTCTCCAACTTCCTTCTTTTTGTCTTTCTCGTAGCTTCTCGTCTGCCATCCATGCTTGACTTTTCTGTCACACATCCAGATAGATAATTAGATAGATAGATAGATAGATAGATAGATAGATAGATAGATAGATAGACAGACAGACAGACAGACAGACAGACAGACAGACAGACAGACAGACAGACAGACAGACAGACAGACAGATAGATAGATAGATAGATAGATAGATAGATAGATAGATAGATAGATAGATAGATAGATAGATAGATAGATAGATAGATAGATAGATAGGTAGATAGATAGATAGATAGATAGATAGATAGATAGATAGGTAGATAAGTATAAAGGTGCGGTACCTTCTTACATCATTGCATTTGTTGTTTTACTATCCAAAGACCTGTTGCTGTTATGCTGCAGGTCCATAAGGTCTGCACCATGATGTCCAAGTTTGCCGAATTAGCTGGGTTACTAGTGGGTAGTAAGTCGTGATCCCTTCAGCAAAATTTTAATTTACTTGTTTGTGCCCCTTTGAGTAACTGTTATTCTGATCTATCCACCACCTAGCAGCATTCTGAGTTGTAAGCAGAGTGTTAGTGAAAGATATCTCTGGCTGTGAGTTCCGGCTGTCAGATGCTAACATCGAATAACAGGTCACATTATTCAGGTTCGCATTTACTATTTATTACTGAAAATAAATGAAACTGAAATTAATACAAACTAGGATTTCAGGAATCCAGCTTTACTGATCTCGGTCGTCAAAGAGATACTTAAGGGAACCAGGAGGATTCAGACTGATGCATGTGGGACATCGTGGTCCAGAGGCAAAGTGTTCGCCTCTCATGCCGAAGGTACCAGGTTCGAATCTCGGTCGGTGCAGGCATGTTGGAATTTTGGGATTTTTCTCATATTTTCCAGTCCCTGACCCTATGGTAGATAAGATCGAGCACCTAGTCTTCTGGCATAAGGACGAAAAATTCGGAGGGACTTTGTGCACATTGCTCACATTAAAGATACCTTAGCAGCCGGAAACTGTGAAGAGCGGGGCGCACAAGGCCGCTGCCACGGCAAAATTCTAAAAAAAAAACAAACAAACAACGAATCCCTACCACAACTAGAAAAATAAAATAAGAAAAAGTGAGGTGTACATGCCAGGCGCAGCGAACCTCTTAAAATAAGACCTAAACACTCAGTCTGCTGCATGGTTTACCGGCAAAACTTTTCCAATCAGGCTCATGGTGGGGCTTTTGTAATCTATCTCCTACCATTATATATCCCCAGCCAGCAACCATACGGAAACCTGACGCATGGGATTGACATCAAGTTTGCACATAAGAGTGACATTGTTTGTAACTAGATCTGTAGCCTAGATTACGACATCGCGTCGACTTTGGTGTGATGTAGGGACTCACCCCTACGATAATCCTATCAACCCCTCTGATATCCTATACAAGACGACATCGAATTAATGTAAGGATGCTGGCTGGTTCATTACCTCATACTGTAAGACACTCAAAGGTGCAAAAGACCACTCTCTCACAGCTTCCCCCAAATCCCTCTATTACATTATAGCAAATACAGCGTAGGGTAACGCATTGGCCAACTGAACGAGTTGTGCGAGTTCTTTACCTACAAATTTTAATATGAGTCACCGCAGGTAGGAGTCCTTGTCAATCTCTTGTAACGCACTCTACAGTGCAATCATTAGTTGTAGTCATCACCGTCTAGAGTGATAGAGAGGCACAGAGAAGCAGAAGAACAGAGAAAAGAGAGAACGGGAGTGACAGAAGGAAAGGCGCTGTAGAGACTAAAAGAGGGGGAGAGAGCGAGAGAGAGAGAGAGATAGAGAGAGAGAGAGAGAGAGAGAGAGAACTGTGCATTGTTTTTTGCGTGTGAAATGAGAGAAAGTCTGGGTGGACGGTACAATAGAACGAAGTGGGATAAACATCGGCCCGAACCCAAAACGGCTGGCCCATGCCTTTGCTGTCGTTATTTTTCTTCACCATCTTCTCTTCTGTCTTTCTTTGACAGGGATTTGTGTAAAACTTTATTAGTCTGTGGATAAGACTCAGTGTCTGCTCTGCTGAGTTACAAATTGCACACCAGGGCGCTCATCTACGGTCTTGTTTGTTATTCGTGTATATATATGCAGCTCCAGTGTATGGAAATTTTAAGAATTCAGACTCTTTCTTCACTAGTGGCTAGGGATAACCCCTTCTCCCCGTATTCCTCGCCCCACCCCCTTTTTTAAAAAGACTTTTTTATATCTCGTAAAGTCCCAGGAATTGTCTACAATGCACCGAAATAGTTCACAGTTCATCCAGATGAGATAACCATGCCAAAGTCGCAGAAAATTATGGGCTCAAGAGCTTTCGCATTCAGTTCTCATTGGTGAGAAATAAAGGAAAGATGGGATGAGGGACAGGTGAGGAAATGAGCGTGTGTGTATGTGTGTGTGTGTGTGTGTGGGGGGGGGGGGAGCATAAAGGTAGTTTCCTTACTTTCCTTTTAAAACTGCAAAATGCTCAAAAGTTTCTACATTAATTTGCCTACTGGTACTGGCTATTTTGCACACACTTGAATCTACCTAATAGAAATTTGTAAATAAAATTGTTCACACTTGCATCTTCCTGAAAATAGAAAATCCGAAGTAAAAACTACGTTAGACCGATAATGTATCAGCCCAATCTGGCCAAATGCTTGAAATAATTAATCGCTCCGATAAACAATGGGCCAACTAGGCCCACCCCCATAGGTGAAAAACCATCGCCACTTCCAGATGACAGAAGGCAACAATCTGTCAGGTTCCCAGGTATTTCCTTCACACCAGCGTTTTGCCGTTGGAAAGAAGGAGATACTTATATCGTGTGTTTTAGGAAACGCTGAAACGTGAACTCTTCTCGCTGTATCGCACGAACAATTTTACCAGCCTTCATTAATTGGCTCTATTACTAGCTCTGTTAGCAAACCGATACTTTTCATAAAGATGAAGCATAATTATTTTTTATCAAAATTGCATCAGTCATTTATTTATTTATGGGTAATAGTAATTAATAGCTCATCGTGGCTAAGTATTTTAAGTCAGTTAAAGTCGAACTGTTCCCGGAATTGATTCTGAAAAGTTAAAAGAAAAGTAGGCCTAATAATTTTTAAATATTAATTCAAGATTTTGCTGGGGACATTTAACAGCAGGCCTGCCTTTTTGTGGACGCCACAGCGGTTTCTGAGCAGAGGACAGAGCATAATTTTGCAGTTCATACCTCAGTTCCTGTTTTTTTTCTTTTCGGTTTGGAGTGGTCCTCATTGAGAAAATCCGCATGTCTTGTTGCAACCTCGACCGAGTTTTTGGCCTGTTGTAATGCCATTTCAAAGGACGCCATCAAACCCAGAGCGCGAGACTGACTTGTGTGTTGGACTCCGCTCTTCGTTGGGGTGGGGACAGTTATTTCTGCGGCGTGCTCTCAGAGAATGGGTAATTGAGTGATAACCTAATGTTTTCATGACACCCCCACGTGCAGTATGGCCAATCAATTGTAATTCTTGGTGGGATGATGACAGCAGTAATGCCATAATAAAATAGTTGATGACAATAACTGCGGAGAAAAAAATATGTGGAAAATGGGGAATGAAAAGGGCAATGGAATAAATGCCAGAAAAAAGAACGAGGGGGGGGGGGGGAGGGGAGGGGAGGGGGACACAATAGAAGATATTCTAATGATTATTCTTATTATTGAGGCCACTATTATCACTAATTAAAAATATAGTAAAAATAGGCATTGTATTATTTTTATTATTGCTATTGCTGTATTTAGTATTATTATACCCGTTACTATTATTGCTATTGCTGTATTTAGTATTATTATACCCATTACTATTATTGCTATTGCTGTATTTAGTATTATTATACCCGTTACTATCATTGCTATTGCTGTATTTAGTATTATTATACCCGTTACTATTATTGCTATTATTCCTAACGCTAACCCTTTCCACTTTGTAATAACAACAGACACTTTTTTTGTACCAGTCTGTTTTATCATTGGCGATATTGAAAATGTCCTTAAGGTAGCTATTGCTCCCCCCCCCCCTCCCGCCCCCGCTCCCCCCCCCCCCACCCCGTGGCTCACAAACTTGACTGAGCCTAAGGTTACTTCTCCCATGATTTATCAGTATCTGGTTATAGCAGTCATGTGCATTGTCATGGCACAGTGGCCTTCCATCAAGTACTTCCCCTCGGACAGGGGAAGAGGGTGGGGCTACCCCCAGCCTGCAAAAAAGCCTTGATCTTCAATGGGTGGGGGGGGGGGTGTCTGGGGGGAAAATGAATCAAAACGTTTGGTTTGATTTCCTATTTTTTCCTTCAGCAAATTAAGTTGTTTTAGATATCAAATATAAAAGATATGTTTATAATGAAACAACCAATGGTCCAGTCAAAATGCCCCTCAGTGTTTTCAAACATCAAGGCCTTGTCATGGACAATCAGTATTCTAATGGCCCTAGGCTCTTACGGGGGGCGGGGAAGGAGAGGGGGAGGGGGTAGTGTTATGAGATTTTGGGCCTATTAGCTTCAGCTTTCCCAAATGCCCTGAGCATAAAAAACTGGTGAATAACACATGAAAAACACGAATTAAAAAAACTTAAGAATTAATGATGTAATTCAGTTTTGGACATCAAAGGCTGTCAGCTTATTTGCAATCGGCTTGTTTGGTGTAATCCAGGTAAGAAGTGAATGCCATCAGTAGTCAGTGAAGAAAAATAATTAAGAGACGAAATGTTACAAGAACGCAGAAGGATTTTTTTTGGGGTCATTTGAATACAACTTACTATGGATGCGACGACGCCCACGCAGAAGCATAACTCGCATATTTGAGGACCCTTGCTGCTAATTCATGAAATGAAATGGGAAGGAGAACATTCAGGGGCGTGACTCTGATGCAGATGGTGGGCCACAGATCTTCAAGGCAGGCGCATTTTTGTGGGGTAAATTGTTGTATGCGACATTTGGCGGATTTTGAGGTTTTGTCATGAAAATGGTTCTCTCAGTCCTAATTTCGTATAAGAGTCATTCTATTCGGTTTAAAACTTTTCGAGGTACGTGTTTGTGATGTAATGTTGTCCTCTGCTTTTATACAACTCTTCAGAGTCTCGACCCTCATTTTCTCGAGAAGACAATAATGTACATAACAACGATATGGAATATACCCGACGATATTTTACTTCCTCAGCCTATTATGTCACTGATTTTTGGGAACAGAGGAAAATATTAAATGATTCAGTCATTCCTGCACTGGTGCCTTCTTCGAACGATTATTCTGCAGATTTGTTTCGCTGCTTTTGGAGGATCCTATAGTTTTGAGCCAGATGGATAAGATCCTTGATTTGCAACACGACGATTTGAAAATTGCCAGACTGCCAAGTTAGCTATTCCAGATTGTTATTTTTTATTTAGTGTCACGTCTCATGAAATGCTACAGTGAGACAAATAAGGCATGGGCTGGGCCCTACCTCACTGAAGGGCAAGGAACAGTTAGTCTACATCAACGTACTGGTGTTCTGTGTTTTAAATTATAATTAAGTAACAGTTTTGTGAACATTTTGTCGAGCTGCAGAGAAAAGTCTGAAGTCTGTATGGAATGTGTGCTGAATCAGAGCTTAAAGGCGACAGAATTTTGTTGTGCACCAGTTGCTGGTTAATAAAAAAAAGAAAAAAGCCTAGTCATTACATTGCAAGACAGTATGGAAGAATTATCACACATCCCAGTTTGTTTGTTTTGTTTCGTTTTTAACTGGACGACTGTCCCCCCAACCCCCCCCCCCCCCGCCTTCCTCCTCCCCTATTTTTCGCGTTTTTGCCGCTGAATATTTATTTATTGGTCTTTACTGTATTTCTTCAATCACTTTTTCTCACGCTCTACCTCTTCTCCATGGTGTATGCGTGTTCATGCATGCATGCGTTCCCCTCTTTCGTTTCACACCAGCGAAATGAATCAAAAGACAGCGCTTCGTTTTGTGCGGAGTACATATCTCCGCCCCTGAGAAAGACAGCAGCCTAGCGCATCCTCTTATGTTGGTCTGAATGGGAAGGGAATGCATCGCGTAGGCTACTCAATACTGTAACTTACTGTATGCCGTAAAACTTAATTGGCGTGTCTCCCCCCCCTCACTTGTCCCCCCCCCCACCCCCCATGCCACGTCCCAACGGTTGACGAAAAGACCGACGGGCGTACTCGAATCTCCGAATGTGTCCGAATCCGTATCTCGGTCCTTTTCTCGACTCCATTCACATGGATGTCTCGGTTGTACGCCTTGTTCTCATCGCTATGCATGAGTGAAAATGGCAGTAAACTTTGCTCTGCTTAGCTATATTATTATTTTCAGTGAAAGTAATTTTATATCCTAAGGCAAAGTAAAACTTCAAACTCCCACAGCAATTAAGCAGGTTGTTGTCTGTTGTAATGGGCTTACTCTTAAGAACAGACACGAAGTCTGCCGACAACCTCTGTCCTGTGCCTAATATACTGATCAGCTTAAATCTGACATTCTTGGGCTTGAAACAAACATGCTATTTTTTTTATATTTGAATGGACATTATTATTATCAGTATTAATACTTAACTTTAAACCAACAATAGATGTAAGGCTGAATCCAGGACTTCCGTTAATTATGTCAGCAACTTTATTTGTAAATCCAGGATGACTTGCTGGACAATTTGAAGTGTGCATTATGTATATCTCAGCGTTGTCCTAAACACACAACAACGTTCATGTCATTGAAAGGAAGAAGTAATCCTAGAGAAAAAAAATTCTGAGCTCTTTTAGTCATTGTTTTTCTTACCCTTGATCCTCCTGGGCTGGCTGGGCATGTTATGTTTATGTGACTGTCTTTAGACTGTTTGCGTCCACAGGAAGGGGGAAAACTAGATATAATATTTAGTCATTTAGTCTACCGTATACCCTCACCACACCACACCCCCCCCCCCCCATTATTGTACGAAACGTTTTTTTCTATAATAATCATGACTTCCTCCTCCAGAATGAATTATAATATTTTGAGAGAAAACACGATACAGTTCGCAGTCTGATGAATAGAGTGCTCTTGCTATAAAGATGAAAACAGGCGCGAGGAGGGAGGTCAGGGGTCAGGTGGGCCAGTTGGCATGGGTCTACGCTTCTGGGTGTAGGTGGAGAAAAAGAGAGGGGATCTTTGGTAAGAATATTGATACTGTAAAGAGAGACATGGGGGACATTTTTACCGCAAAATTGTAATATCTTAATGAAGATCTCTAACAGATTCATACACATACAATATAGATAAATAACTGTGTTCAGCACTGATTATAAAATACTTAAAGAGCAATTTGAAATGGAGGCCTGCATTTCCCATCTGGCCTTGGGTCTATTATCTTGACTCTCTTTGCAGTATGGGCCTGCATATTTTAACTACTATACTTGGGTTCCGCAACAATAATATCACTTTCGGTGTTCCATCGACGATTACTAGTATTGATCATTCATGTGTAGCAGAAGCGATCCCACCCGGTCATGCCAGGTCAACCGTGACTGAGAGAGTAATTTGGACACCGCAAACATTTCGGTGCCTCAATGGGCTGGTGCGGTGTGGAGCGTAGAACTAGAAGATTGTAACCCCAATCAGAGTGAAGCTCAGATAAACTGACAGAGGTGCGGCCAAATAGTTGTGGTTTCAACCCCTCCTCCCAACTCCCTCACCCCCCCCCTAAAAAAACAAGGTTAAAAATTACAACCATAATTATTAAGTTAAAAAATTAGTCAACCCTGAACGGTACATTACCGGTACCGGTAGCTTTCCGTTAAAAAAAAATCTTGACTTTTAAACTTTTTTTTTCCTCTTACTTTCATTCTTGTCAATCCTGATTTGTTAATCCTGAAATTATGAAAAGTGATTATGAAAAGAAGTGAACGACCTTTAAATAGCGTGTTTCAACAAACTGTAATACCATTACTGTTTTGCACTTTAGCTGAATTGTTGACCTTGATCGGCTACTTACGGCCCAGTCTCCTACAGATTTATCGACTGATCAGTCCATCTAGCGGACCACCAACAAATCTACCACCAGGATATTATTTTCAATGCCCGTGATGCTGTCATTGTCCCAAGTCGTGCCACATACGCCTGAACGCTTGTACAGACTTGTTTAGACATTTCATTCTTTGATTCAGAACACTTGTGTTGTTTTTTAGCATCCCATAGTGAATCCGACCACTTCAAAGCTATGATGGCATGGGATTATCGCAACGACAAGGACATTGCAAACAGGCCAATCCAGACAGGAATCAGTGTGCGGTTGGCGACATACGGTACCTCATGAATTATAAGCTTTCGGATACATTGTCGCTTGTCCTATGGGCGGAGGCATATTAATTATCTTGCTACGAAAGACATCCTCTTGAAATTCATAGAACATTTCTATACTGCAGTGTTCTACCAGAATTGAGATCTGGGCTAGAGTATTATAAAATAATTTATGATGGTGACCAGTTCTCTCTGATAAACATAGAGGCTAGTTTGTTCTAGGAGTAACAGTTTATCCTAGTATTAGAGGCGAATCGCGAAACTAACAGACAAGCAGCTGCCTTCGTTGCTTCGAGCCACGACAATAATTATCCTGAGAAACTGGCTATGCCGATATCAATGCTCGTTCGTCTCTAAAGTGTAAATAAAGAGATGGAAGTAGAGAATAAAGAGGGAGAGAGAAAAGAACAGAATAAAGAAGAGAGAGAGAGAGAGAGAGAGAGAGAGAGAGACAGAGAGAGAGAGAGAGAGAGAGAGAGAGAGAGAGAGAGAGAGAGAGAGAGAGAGAGAGTCAATAAGAGTGATCTGAGACTATTTTATGATGTGACACAATTTCTTTTGAGACAGAATTTATGGCATGCCTATGTGATTTTAATTCACCCACGCCGACTGAAGTGAGATCATGCATTTGAAGAAAACATAAAAGCATAAAAGCATTAACATGTTAATTTTTGCGATCTGTTACACGGAGGTTAAGCTTGTAATACACTTGCTACTTTTTTTTGCAGCATGTATAAAATTTGCATTTTACGTGTATGTAAATTATGTTTTCATATTGTTAACGTGCTGGTTTGACAGGGTGCCCGTACACTGGTGGCAATGGTCCATTTATCTCCCACGGAGTGCAACTTTGGTATCAGATTTCCAACACTGGATACATTATGATAAATAAATCACATTATGGAATAATAGACAGCGATTTCAGTTAAATACTGGCAGGCACATCGTGAAATGCGGCAAAAGGTGGTTGGCGGGTGGGGTGGGGGTGGGGGGGGGGCAGTTGTATACTTCTAAACATGTAATCAAGATCAAAGGAAAAACCATAAGTGGATCGAAATATTTCCCCGGGTTATTTAAACGAAAAAAAAGGGGGAAAAATGCAGGAAAATGTGAATCTGGACGTTGCTGTGATAATGCAGAGCGGGTGAGGCCTAGTATATTACATGTACAAAAGGTTAAATTCAGACCAGCTCAATGAAGACGGCCCTACAAGGAGGGCATTGTGGATAAAGAAACGAAAGGATACAATTTAATAATATACGTCATCGCAAAATTAATGTCTGTCCAAAAATCATGTCTTTCAGGTACATTCTAGAACACCCAAGTCGCTCAAATAACTCGCTGACAATGCTTTTTTTTTTTTTTTCACTTGAATCCAGAGTGTTTCATCATACATGAAAGACTAAAACGAATTGCAAAAGCAGGAACTTTGAGAGAAAAGCGCCAACCATTCACTCATTTCGATGCTGTTATATTACTGTTAATGTATTTACCGTATACTATTAAGCAGCTTCTGTGCACTCTGAATGTTATTATAGACACTATAGAAATAAAGATTCTCTTTGTTTGTGCATGTATTTGATAGTGAGCTTGTCAATGAAGGATGGGAAAGTGGCCTAGGGATGAAGCCCAGGTAGTAGGATTCTAATGCTGTGGGATCGAATCTCAACTTCAGTCGTGTAGATGGGGGCAGCTGGAACACCCGACGTGCCTTCCAGTCCCCTTTAACTCATCATCTGTCTGAATTGCAGAATCAGAACCTGAAAAGACATTACAGATTATTTTTAGACACTGGCGTTCACATTACTGTGAATATCGAAGCATTATTCTAAGAAATTCGTGACTACTGTAGTGATGTTAGCATAACGATAACAAAGCACCCATTAAGTTAGCCTTTCGATTTAGAGCAGTATACTGCCGAGGTTGTAAACTTGTGTTTTTATGCAGTCCCAAGTATTCCTGCAATTATTCCAGGCAAACAAAATTTGTGACTCTCTGATATCTGCTGGTCATCTAAAATTATCAGCATAAACTCTATAAAGTCACTTGCACATTAAACTTACTCGTGCAATTAAACGACGATACAAGGAAGGGGTTCAGCCGTAAAATTACCCGATAACTTTAATTTTGCCATTTTAATTATGATTCTCAATGTTGTCAGTATTAAAAGAAAGAAAAAAAGAAAAACTAGAGGATTCAAGAAAACATGTTTGACCTAATAGTGGCCATAAAACAATTCTTTTGCAGTGATAACGAATCGCTGCCCATACCATGAAATCGCACCCGTGGATTGGTACCCGCGGACGACACCTCCCTACTGTCCGAAAATTCTAATTTCTATGAACTTTTTAAAGGACATTAATTTTTTGTTTTGGTTCAGAGGGCGAGGGGTGTAGTTCTAATGTATATAATAACTTAGTTAAATTGTATTCAAGATAAGGAACACATTTCATGGGAAACATATTTTTTCTTCGTCTCCTGTAAAGTTACGGTGTTCACACTTGTGCGGTTCCATGGTTCGACCACAGAAATATTGCCGGGGTATATCAACTGAATAGGTGTAAGTAAATTCTTGGTCTTCTGACCACCTTCCAGTAAGAGAGAAGGGTGAAAAAAGGTAGGTTGAAACACTCAATGGCAAATGCAGAATGAATCCTGTATGTATTCTTAAGCTGGGTTCTCATGTGTACGGAAACGGAAACGGCAAAAAATCCCTTATATAGTAAAATGAAAGAGTGTTTCCATGTGTGCGGAAACGGCGTGGGGAAATATTCTTTCTATTTCAATACTTGAAGGGTTTTAAGAGTTTGCGTTGCCGTTTCCGTTTCCGTATACATGAGAACCCAGCTTTAAGCCGTGTTTCCACGTGTATGGAAATGGAAACGGCAACGGAGACGTCAAAAACCCTCCATAAAGTGGAATAGAAAGAATGTTTTCATGGCGTTTCCTACACATGGAAATACTCTTTCTTGTTTACTACTTGGTGGATTTTTGACGTTTCCGTTGGCGTTTGAAGGTCCATACACATGAAAATAAGGCTTTATTTGTGCGAAGGACTCTCTTGTCCTCAAAACTGTTGAGCTTTTTCATTATTTAACACTTAATACCTTGGGGGGCACACAAAGTCACAATGTCTCAGCTCGAAAGGCTATAGAATATAAAAAGAGTTGAACAATGAAAAATATTCAATCATTGGCATGAAACGTGGCATAAAAAAAAAAAAAGTTTCGTTAGTTACATTTCATTGTTTCCCCCCCCCCCCCCCCCCGCTGTTGTTTGCGCAGGCAAGCCCACAAATCCACACACCCACAGATTCTCCGCTTCTGATTGCAGGCTTTCGAAAAATAGAAATAGCGTATAAAATCGATTCTTGTTGTTCTCTTTGAGTTTTAACTTTGGACATCGTCAATTCGGACAGTCAGGAGCGTAAAACACAACTCCGGGCCATCTTTACTTTGTATAATCGACACTGTTACCATGGTCCTGAAGCATTCAGCATAGAATGATGTACATAATGTCATTTCTCTCTGTCTCTGTCTGTCTGTCTGTTTGTCTGTCTGTCTGTCTGTCTGTCTGTCTGTCTGTCTGTCTGTCTGTCTGTCTGTCTGTCTGTCTGTCTGTCTGTATCTCTCTCTCCCGCTTCCCCTCTCTCTTTCCTGCTTTCTCTCTCTCTCTCTCTCTCTCTCTCTCTCTCTCTCTCTCTCTCTATCTATCTATCTATCTATCTATCTATCTATCTATCTGTCTGTCTGTCTGTCTGTCTGTCTGTCTGTCTGTCTGTCTTAGACTTTGGTGGCCCATGAAGACAAGTCCAAGGCAGTGACTGTAAATCTAGTTTTTGAACTTAAACATTACACAGTCGTCCTTCAAAGTGTAAGATTTATGACGACGTGTTACAGTACACATTTCACGAGCATCAAGTACTGTAAGCCAGAAGGACATCTCTGACAAGTCCTGGCGTAAACAAAGACATAAACACTGAAAGTTATGATGACCAGATTAGATTTCGTGGGCCCTTTTAATCAGCGGTTCTCAAGTTTATGTCTTTAGACGCAAGGTAAACAGCAAAAAGATTCGTTTACATGGGATTTCCTGTCAAAAGTTAAATTGATTTGGATATATATTGACGTCAAAGAAAAAAAAAAAAAGTCAAGAAAAGGAGTGGAGTAGATAAGGACACATTATAGTAGAACAATTCTGGCAGCCATTTTAAGATGTGTTTTCATCTGTGCGGAAATGGGAATGGCAATGGAAACGTCAAAAATCTACCAAGTAGTAGAAAGAAAGATTCCTTCCATATGGAGGAAACGGCGTTTCTATCTCTTTACGATTTCAGGGTTTTTTGACATTTTCCGTACACATGAAATATTCTTTCTCTTTACGGTCTGAGGGGTTTTTGACGTTTCCTTACACATGACAAATTCGTCCTCTTTATGATTTGAGGGTTTTTTGACGTTTTCGTATACATGAAACATTCTTTTACTTTACGATTTGAGGGGTTTCCGTACATATGAAACATTCTCTCTCTTTTATGATTTGAGGGTTTTTTGACCTTTCCGTACATATGAAACATTCTCTCTCTTTTATGATTTGAGGGTTTTTTGACGTTTCTGTACATATGAAAACCCAGCTTCATACTTACCTGAAGTTGCACACGTGCCACCCCCGTTTATCTGACTGCAAATTCACAGGACCTGCATATCAAGATGTACACCTCGCAAAAGCTGTAGTGAAAATACTCTTCATTATTCCTTTAGACAATTCTTGAAGCTAAAAATGAGATCATGCACCCAAATCTCGGCATTATAATCTGTAATTCAAGACTGTCAATAACACAAGTAAATTATTTTGCATCATAAAACTTAATGTTAATGTCCAACATTCTGTCGTTATTTAAGAATAAATAGTAAAATTTTCATATGATTTAAATAAGTGCAAAAGCCACTCGCACCAAGAACGGTGGAATAATCTCAAAATAATCCTCAAAGCAGAAGCAGCAAGAGAACTGTGTGTAGGCTTTATAAGGATTCTCTATCACAATCGGCTTGGATTTACTTTCCACCAACACTGGACACGATATCTGTATTCGGAGTTCATTGAACGCTTATATCTAAGACCATTTCTCTACCCCAACAATGTAAAAGTTTTAATATGTCCAAGGTCTAAATATCTTGTGTGGCTTTGTATGAACGAAGTTGAAAAACCACTGAAAACATAGGACCATAGAGTGTGAAAACGTACCCAGTACAATCACCAATCTAGCCACGGTAGTTTTCAGCTTGCTTGATATCAAAAGTACATGGAAATGACAAAGTAGAGATTAAAGGAGGATTGAAATGGATACTTCAATTTGCATAGCTGAATTTTTGCAGAGATCTCATCTTCAGGATAGAATGGTTCATGGCTGTCCCATGGCTGTCAGATGGCAATGCTTCTCCTTTCTTGACAAAAGGCAATGCAACAAAAAAAATATATTCTTTGAAGTCATCCGAAGTCATTGCCTATCGGGATGGGCCCAGAACAGTCTTTTCACTAAAGGAGAAAATTGTAGCTGCATATTATAACATCAGTGCTGCTGCGCTAAGAAACGTTCATTGTTCTGCTAATCAGTGTATTCACAGGAGTCACGAAATCCAGGGACGCTAGTTCGAGCACAATAAAACGTTTAAGTACATTTTTTGCTCGTGAATCCAGACTTTTGGGACACCCTGTATGTTGTTCTGTAGGAGGAATGCAAAGAACAAGAGAGACTGATTTACTTAATTTATAAAATATTCCTCCCGTCTGCTCTTCCCCTTCCCTTGCTCCCGTTCTGTCTCACAATCGAAATGCGAATATGGGTTTGCACGCTTCACCTCTTCCATTTTGTACAAAACACAAAAGGTGTATGTTTACATGAAAACACCGTTGACGGTCTCACTCTAGCCTCTCCGTATTATACGTTTTCCTATTTACGGTTGGCCTTACGCCAAGTCAATTTTTTTAACGAATTCATTGAAGTTATTTATCCCGGGATCAAAGACCTATTACGGGACAATGGAAATTTTAAGAATGCACCACTCTCGAAGCTGACAATGTTCATTTACATTGTTCTCTGGATTTAAAAAGAATTATACCAAAAAAGCTGCAAAATAACAAATAAAACAATGCCCCCAAATCTCGTTAAAGTTTTCCAATTAAAATATTGTTTTGTTGGGCAAAAATGAACAATAGGTTGCTGCACTGGGTAGATCACAGAACTCAGAGAGAGAGAGGAGACAATGCAATACATACCATTCATTCTGCAGTTCTTATCCATTATTTCTGTCATTTATTCTAATATTCATAGTGATTTTTTTTAGGAGTTGGGACACAAAACACACACACACACTCACTCACTCATTCACACAAACACACATAAGCATACATGCACAAGCTTGCACACACACACACACACACTATATTTCTCAAATATGAAAAAGCTAAAAATCCTAAATCATGACATCCCTCCATTTACCCATTTATCACGAATGTCTCCATCAAAATGCTTGTTACACAAAAGGTTGTATGTCACACACTGGCTTATTATTTCATGTGCACGATCTTTCTTTTAAGTAGGATTAAGCAGTCTGGGAGATCTTTAGTGCACCTTTTTTTTATACGAAATCTGAAGGCACGACATGAAAAGCTGACAAAAAAGCCAAAATCATGCTTCTTTGAGACGCACACTCTTTCAAACCGTTTCCCACATTTGGCTGCAGTACTTGTATCAATTTAAACATTAGTTATAAAACTCTTTCCATTAGAACTACATACCTGAAGCTCTCTTATCTTATACGATCTACGTTACTGTTATTTTTGCCAATTTATTTCAAATTATTTTTAAATGGATTTTGACAGTCCATAGGACAAGAATTCTTCATCAGGTGAAGAAATTAATACCACACTGTATCCAGAACTACTGAGCGCTTGATGAGGAACGCTTACAGATACGCTATTGATAGACCTCACATGAAGAGAGTAGTGGCGATAAGGTCAGCAGTGTGTCATCAAGACAACTCCACAGTGTCGTTGTATTCTGCACTTTGGTAAAGTTTACATACTAGGGGCCATCCATAAAAATACGTATGCTCGACTCTGGCTATTTGCTTACGCCCTCCTCCCATGTGCCCTTTTCCTATGTTTTACACCTTTGTACAAGCGTAATTACCATTAGAATGTTGAATGTCCGTGAAAAGGCCATAATGTTTGAAGACTTTGAGTGGCATTTTGTATAGATTATTTGAGCTCTTTCGATAACGACATGATTTTTATATAATTAACACCTCTTATGAAATCAAACTCTTTAATCTAACACTATAATTGAAAAGCTTACATACCTGACCTCCTCCCCCCTCCTCTATTGTATGTTTTTTATACGCTGGAGCTCCCCCCCCCCCTCTCTTTTTCTTTCAGTCCCCCACTAGACGGTCCCTTAACGAGATTTGTGTGCTTGTTTGGGATATTCATAACATCACTAATGGCTTTTTGTTTGTTTTGTCTTCCTGTGGGATTAATGGAAATTGTGTCAAACGTGTTTTGTTTTTCACGGCAGTGAACTGTATCCAACATTAATTTCTTTACGCTTCCGTACCGACAAACCCCACTTCTTGTTGTTGAAATGAATGGTAACAAAAGAGGATGTTTTAGAAACTGGATACTCTCTCTCTCTCTCTCTCTATCTCTCTCTCTCTCTCTATCTCTCTCTCTCTCTCTCTCTCTCTCTCTCTCCTCTCACCTTCCCCGTCTCCTCCCCTTGTGTCAGTTGTAAACAATAGTAAAGTTATTTAGGGTTTTTTTGGCAAGGGTCTATCAAGGATGACATATCGATATGTTACATGAAATGATGCGTCACTAAATAAAGTAATTTGTACTAAGATCAATTTACTTGCTCTTTTTTGTTTTCACTTCAGTTTCAGTCTGTCGTGTTACGGAAAAAGACAATGGGTTGTGAGTAGTATTTTAGTGTGATGCATAATAATTAGCTGATGAGCTATCAGTGTGGGACCTACGCCAGCCTTGGTCTGGCTTACCCCTAATAGTACTAATTGGCCTGCTGACTCGGGGAATACACAGATGTGATTTTTAAAGTTGGGTTTCGATCACCAATGTGTAGTTTGACATTTCCTGCCATACTTTTTTTAATCTACCGGAAGAAAATGTGACTTTTGTTCCGGCTCAAAGTGTCGGAACGCTTTCATCTGTAACTCACCTGTGCCTCAGAATCAACCAAAGTATCAAAAATGTAGAAAACTTCAAGATCTTTTTTTGGGCCATTCTATGCGTAATATGATATTTCGTAAATTTAAGGCTCAGGGGTTTAAAAGCCTTTCGTCATTGAAGGCCTTATTTCCCTTATAATAACTAGCCTACTCGCGTAAGATGTGTCTTGCAGATTCTTTATTGAAAGCCCAACCGTATATATATCTAGATCTAGGCTACACTAAAAGCAGCATTTGGATTCGATACAATGAATAAAAGAACTTACGTACAAATGTACAGATGTGATTACGTTGATTTTCGACTACCAATGTGTAGGTCTAGGATGAAATTTCCAGTCACACTTTTCGGTTCTATCCGATGAAAAAATGCGTCTCTGTTTTTGCGGCTCAAAAAATGTTAATATAAATAACAGTGAAGAAGACTGTCTTTGTTCAAAATGAATGTGTCCACGTAACTCTTCGTCAAAAACTGATGCGGTACACCAAATTTCATAATTTTTGATGGCGTAGACGCACAGTTTTAGCTGCTTACAGGTTCACCCTCTAACTCAATTATAGTAAGAATTATGATATTTCGGTCAGTACAAAATGGTAATCAAGTAAGGAAAAAAATGGGGCTCAAGGTGGTATGGATTTGTTCGTTTATTTGTTGCTGTTTTTTGTGTTGTTGTTTTTTGTTTGTTTATTATTTGCATGTCCTGCAAATTTTTGGCCTTTACGATCTATTTCCATCAAACAGCAGCAGCAGCCCTGAACAGGGCTTTTTTCCCCCGTGTCTGTTGATTTTCAGACAGATTAATTGTGGTGATCGAACTGACTTAGTTAAACCAAAGATACTAGAATTGACAAGATAAAACAGGTAGTGCTTTTAGTGTGCATAGATTTTAATTAGATTTCGCACCGCCACCTAGCGGAAAATGCGCGGAAGTCATGAAAAGTGCCGTGTTTTACAAAGCCAAATAGGGAAAATATTGGATTTTCTTCACAGTTCAGGTATCACAACAGGCCTTGATTCACGTCACTTATTGTGGAATTATAACCTCAATCGCTGTGGAAAAACTCAGGCTATTTTTTTTTTTTTTGTGGCAGTAGCACTGTCACAATTTTGCATCATAAATTTACCATCATATAATAATGGAGCTTGGGCCCAACTTTGTTCCCGCAAAGGTTTTTTTACTACGCAACGTAGAGAAATGAAACTTGGCACATGTATGTAAAATTTATTAAGCCTGTACGTGTCGAGCTCATTTTTTCCCGAAACTCTTTACTTTTCCCAGAAGTTCAGTTATAATTATCAGTTATCAATTCATGATTGCGAATACGACGTGATAATGTACTTTCGTCAATTTCGTCACTTCCGCCTCTTACCGGAAATGTAAACTCTCGAACTAGAGTTCACTTGAGATCCAACCACGCCAAGAAAATTTTGATACCAAGTATAATGTTATACAGATGAGGTGAGTGCCATTCATTCATACCAAGAAAACTGTGTAGAAACATTTATAGTGTGCTTCAAGCTCGAAATGAAATATTTTTATTATAGATCTCAGAGTGTCAGTCATGCCAAGAAAACTTTGTCGAAAGGCTAGGCCTCTCACGCCTCGAACTCTAGAGCTAATGCTTAAAGAAAGGAAAATGTAATAATAATATAAAAAAAAGAATCACGGGATTTTGAACAAGATCTACTGCCGCTCACACAGCTCGGATTTGCGTGAAATTTTACATGTGCCTGCCCTGCGACCCGCAAAAGGTTCTTTTTTAGATTTGGAGTCTTGAAAAGGTGGTGAAGTATTTATTGAGTTTGCTTTATGACGCTAATTGTCTACTTTTGATCCTCCATTTTTTGACGTCATCATTTCCTGAAAAATTCTCCTATCTATCTATTAATAGCCAATTTTTTTGTGGATGACCCAAAGTGTCTCGACATCAATGAATGTCTTTGTGCTGATTCCTTTCGGTCTGGAATGCTGTGCTTAACCATTCGAAGAATGGGGCAATTACTAGTTATATCAAGCATTCTTTTCATACTATGCGCCATGGGCCCCGCCCCCCGATCAGCGCGCAAATTGTATGGTACGAAGAAGACGGTGTCTCATCTTATCGTTTCCAGTATCTTTGGTTAAACATCCGTTTGAATGGCACCTTTTTGTTTTTATTTTATCGGTTTATTGTTCTTTGCTTTGAAAGAGTGGAATCAGAGAGGATCAAATCAAAAGCTTTTTGCCTTTAAATCTGTGTGCCTGTTCTCGTTACCTTACCTACTGCAGGGAGTTTGTGGATTCAGTGATTCAGTTCATATTATGGCCTTGCAGGTTAAAAAGTAAGGGCATTGAAAAAGGAGAAACGGTGAAAAGAGCAAACAAGTGTCCCCCAATCGTTCATTTCTGTAAGTGCCTCCAAGATTCATTTGTTCAAATATCTAACAACGGAATTTGTCCCTGTGCGTGCTACTACGGCTGTTGATTTTGCAAGTCATGAATATTATACCTTCATCTTGCAGATGTTTCAGTTATTGACAGCGGTGTCTCAGATCCAGGCTAGATTTTAAGTCTACATTCTCAAATAATTTACTCAATAAATAATAATTTTTAAAAAGCCTTGTAGTGCAAGGAAATACAGAAGAGTGTCAGACTTTGTTCTCCGCAGTTGCGTCTCTCCTGTTTTGTACACCAATGAACACTACATCGGTGACCCATTATTTAGGAGAAGAGTTCAATAACCGAAGAAGAAACGGTATAAATTATATATAGCGCACCGGTGGTTTTAATATTATATTACCTTTATCCCCCTTTTTTGTTCGTAACCTTAAAAAAAAAATCAATTAACAATCACCCGATTGCAAATCGTAGGGTATTTGCCATATTGTTGTATTATACATTTTGCGGATTTTGAGGTTTTGTCATAAAAATGATTCTCTCACTCCTGATTTCATCACGTGTAAGTGTCATTCCAATCGGTTAAAAACTTTTAAACTCCCCAAAGTTTCGATCCTCATTTTCTCGAAAAGACAAAAATGTATTTTATTGTACAACAATATGGCAAATATCCGACGAATTGTATATCGAGAGCCGCTTTCTCCAAAACTTGACAATGCCACACTGCAGGTTGAAACGAAGCTCCCGTTAAATTCATAATTTGTAATGCAAAAGATTATACGAATCCGTCTACGTTCATGGTCTTTTTGCCACACACTGAGGCTTGACAATGGGCGGCCAATTAAAAGATAAACGCACTGTGCAAATAAATTCGGCATATCAGTCATACCAGAACATATTTTATTGTCATGCCCTTCTTTTTTAATCTTGGCTTTTATGTTTGTCATCATTTCGATTTTATATTTCTTCAGACATGTTCCACATTTTTCAAATTATATAGATATCTTCTTTTCCTGCGACACGCCAATGCCGTTGGTAGATATGCTTAAAAATGACTTGGCAAGTGAGTGGCATACTAAACAGTCAGTGGTATCTTATCGTGTCATCAGAGTTTTTGGTGATTTATGACGCTCAAACACTATCAGCATTTGGAATTTCTTTCAAATGAAGGTATTTCTATGCAGCAACAGCTAGAGATATATGTGACAGGCCTGTTCTTCTCTGTGTTTGCCACAACTATCAGGAAGACAGAATGACTTCAATCATATCACTGTCCTCTTTATTATGCAAATTTATGCATCATCAAGTCATGAATGTCCTTGTTGTTATTTTTCCACTTATGATTTATTATTCATGAAAGTGTTGTACTTTAAAAAGGGAGTTCTCCTGTGACCATTAAACATCTGACCCATTGTGATAGATTCTTTATCATATTGCATAGCTGCAATAGCGCGTATTCGCTACATAACATCTTATATGTGTGTGTCTCTCTCTCTCTGTCTCTCTCTCTGTATGTAATTTATTTACGTTCAAATTGTTTCACTAGAACTACAGAGGGTCACTAGAGAGTTTACCAGTTTATATGCTCGTCCCTATGTGTGTGTGTGTGTTTGTGTGTGTGTGCGTGTGTGTGGGAAAACCATATAATTTGAAGCTACTGATATGGAGCTAATACCAGCGGGAAAGAGTATATTATGTGGACATCAGTTGGGGTCGTGTAAACAACGAAAGTTGAAAGGTGTTCGATGTGACGTAATTTCAGGTTCCATTCCATTTTTTAAAAGGTCACTGTCACAAATCCCAGACTGGGAGATGTAATAAGTTATGACAGGACAACAATCACGAACAAACAAGTTTAACACTTAACAGAACAACCCATCAGACTCACACATTTATTAAACATAATTATACATATAATAGCGCAATTACATACATTATATTATTGAAATGCACTGCCGTACAACGGCCTTATTCTCACACACACTCTCCCTCGGATCCACAATCCGGTAGTTACTCCTAAAGGCACTTCGGCCTCAGCCTCTCCCCTCAGGGTCTTAATAGCACATTAATAATTTACTGGCACCGCAGTCTCTCAATATCACCTTCCTATTGTCATACACATTAGCATTCCCCTCGCACCTCAGCAGGGCAATAACACATTATTATTTCCATAGCCATCAACATGGCAACAACATAGTATCAGTTCACTAGCCTATCAACATGGCAACAATATAGTATCTCATTCACTCTCATATCTACGTCCCTGTCCGTGGCCTGACTGCCACGACTTTATGGGCCTCTACTGTCCTGCACTGACAGCCTCACTTCTGGCCTATGTGTGGCCCCCGGCCCTATGCTGGCCTATCCCCTGTGCTCATCGAGGTGGCTCTGCGGCCCGTCCCCGACACCTACAAGAATAACATTACATTGGTATAATACCCTACCATTTCTATTCACTCCACCTCTCCTTACAATCCATGAAGCGTACACACACTAGTTCACCTTTCACTCACCACACATCTTACGGTAACACACCTCCATCGGCGTACACACTACTCACTCGCGCTACAAATCCATGAACTCACTTTCATCTATCGCTCATGGCGCACATTGCTATATCCAATATCAAGGACTTCCACATTCCTCACATATACTTATTCACATCATGGTAATAGACGAATATAATATAATACATCAATCATAATAATCAATCAACATTCTACGTACCAGTCATCACTGGAAAGACTCTCACTAGTCTTCTCGACTGCTCCCTTTTTGTCCGCCCGATGGGCTCTTATTCACAGGTCCGCTCCGTCGGACCTTCTAACTTGCAGTGATAGTAATACCCCGCTTTCGCCTCATTCAGACCCCCCCACTACTCACAACAGCACGCTTAACTTGCTGTCTACTGTGAGCCCTTCTTACTCTACACCCGCTCTGTAGCAATCCCCTTAATTGCACTCACTCCACTCGTGACAGTCACATCATCAATATTTTCTGACTAGTGGCAGTAATGAATCCTGGTGGATTTTGGACATCCAAATATTTTTTATCAAGCCAGCAAAGAAATGTTCCGGGGAGAGGAGATCCAGATTTTTTTATAGCCTCAGAACTGTGGCAGTAATTTGTATGCCTGAGCTCAGAAAATGCAGCCTTTTGTTTCCACGGGAGAGACCAAATAGAAATAATGGCGTTCGGGGTGGAGAAGATCAAAATGGTTGTTGGTGACACGTGGATCGCCCTTCACCACCCCTCTCTACCGACTCCTAGCTAATGACTGTGGAGTAAGGTCTAAGAGCAATGATCCTCCATCGCACCTCCTATTAAATTTCTTAGCGTTCTTTGTACTTTGGGTTCAAGAAGAAGTTAGACCTGGAAAGAGTGGGGGAACTAAGCTGGGAAACTGGTAGTTGAAATTTGATGATATACTATTGTGCGATTTTATGATAACATTTTCAAATTTCTCCTATACAACTTGCGTGAAACCGAACCAAGAAGATGTCTCACTGGTCTAGCATGGTTTGTAGCAAGTAATGATATATAAGCATCTATAAATTTTTAAATCTCTGTAAAACCAAGGGCTTAGGTAAGAAAAAGTTGCATTCCAAGTAATGACTATGTTACTGACATTAGGTTATAGGTTACTAAAAATGAGTTAGAAATGTAGTGATTTGACACGTGCAAATTAATTCAGGTACGGACATGTCAACAGTGGAACAAATATCGAATTAGCAACATTCAAATTTCCTGTGTTTGCAAAATAAGGAATACACAAGAACACGATATCAACGCAAAAATTTTATTCTTATGCCCACACACCGTGGATAGCCTAAGGCTGTTGAAAATGGCCCAAAGACATTTAAATTTCGATTACTCTCATTGCCTGGGTGAAAGCAGAAAACCTCCGACGACCGACGCTGTTGGCCTTAGCCTAAGGCTGTATACATTTTTCCAAAGGTTTCTCTCGGTATGCTAAGTGATTTGTCTTTATGGGGCTTAAAAAACATTGCCTCAGGGAGTCCATCCGCGATTCTGCCCAAAGGTTCAACATTTGTTCAAACCCGCCTCAGGCATTATGCATCACTCGCGCAAAAGCCAAACATATGTCAAAATACATATATTCTTGCGGGACCGGAGCATGTCATTGTGTTTCCGATGAAAAAAATGATAGCAATGGGGTCAGATGGGGACACATGGATCGGAAGACTGTATCTCGCCTTTCTTCCAAGCTCTAAACCTCTGTGGCTGCAGTCTGCTTTTTAACGTTCGGTCCCTTTTGGAATGACTGTCTTCGCTTGCTTTTGCATAAAACGTTCTTCCCGTGAAACGGAACAATATAAAGGTCCGCCCGCGAGAAAATATTATTTAAGAATACATAGCCTTAAGAAAAATATTATTTCCCCCCGTGAGCGAAATAGAATGTAATCTATTATGAAATATGTGGCCTCGGGCGGTCCAGATTGGTACTGCCGCGAACCGGGTGCCTTAGGGCTTTTGAAAAATCTATTTAAACAGGGATGCCATCGGTTTTGCGTTTTCGGGTAATAGGTTGGTCTAAGAGAGAGAATCTTGCTGCTCCCATTCACAAACCGATGTGAAAAAAGCATTTTTCATTGTTCGGCAACGGAAAAATGTAACACAGTTTCAGGGTCCTATGTGTCCTCCGTTTTCTTTCTGATTCAACCCTTTTCTTACCGTTCCTAGCGTTTCCCATTGTAAAAGCTTACGCATTTCATTTACGCGTATGACAACTCGCGCCTTCGAAGAAGCGATTTCAGCGCTCAAGCGCACGGAACCCTAAGTTTCAAATCAACCTCCACCTTATCTTACGGGAATCTCTGCCCGAGTAGCGTCTTTTTATTAAAACAAGTTTTTCCGAAAGGGTGTAATTCGAGGACAACATGGTATAATTTGTAGGAATTGCAAGGGTTAAAATCAAGGCGGAAAGGAAAATGAAAATAGTTATATTTGGCCTAGGGTCTCGAATTGAAATACATCAATTAATTAAGATCTTGCCCTACATCGAATGGTAGTTCGAATGCGCTATTCATAATCTGTGCAGATATACCAGTGTCTGGAGATTACTTGCAGCTTGCTGAAGAAACTCTTCAAATTAAGCTGTAAGCATAGCATCACCTGGATAACATAACAATTTGAAAGTATCTCTATAAGTTTTGTGACGTTGCTAACATAGCAAGAAAAAACGGTTGTCTTTAAGCTATGCCCAGCTGCCCTCCACTATGGACCACTAATATAAGAGATGTCCTTTATAAACACTTGTCAATTTTTACAATGATCATAATTTAGCTCTTGATATGGCTGCTGTTGAATTTTCAAGTGTGGAAAATGCTAGTATTCTGGAATGTTGAGAACTGCTGTTATTCTTATTCACGCCACCATCACTTATGCATTTCTTAATATAATTTGCCGTCTGACTTACAGCTGAGAGAAACAGGCTTAAAGTTCTCTTCTGATGTGAATAGAGAAAGAGCGATCTCAAACACTTCGCCCTGAAATAGAAAAAGGCGCCGCCATTAGTTATATAGCACATTCTTCCACTTTGAATGATTCGAGAGGTGCTGTGGTAAATATAATTATTACATAGCACATTCGTTATAGAAAGTTATATGTTTAAAATGTATTTGAAAGATATGATTAAAAAATTGCACAGATCTCCTATCATGTGATACGAACAGCTCTCGTACACAATAACGGATATTTATTTAAGACTACGATAATTTAATTATAAAATGAATAAATGATTTCGATTTAGGACACGCTTGAATCTTATCTGTAATGTGTGAATTATTCTCAAGTATTTGAGTACAAATACTCCACCAAGACAACGTTACAGATTCACGCCGATCTTGTTTGACATGCAAAAAGTGCAAATTCATTTGTTTCAAACCGTTTTGTCCTTTTATTCAGTGTGGATGACATGAAGTGCCATACTCTACTCCACACTCAAATATGAACAGAAGTCCGTTCTATTCAGTTTGCAGAGGATATAGAACGGCAAACAATGAATAATCAAATAGTTTAGAAATGATATCTATTAATATACCGAGTATTATTTGTGGCAAGTACATTTAATATTTCACGTTTTCTTGAAATAAAATATTAGAATGAAATCGAGTACAATTAATGTGGTCGCAGATTTTTTAACGGCAAATCGGAATGTTGAATGTACATTCACGGACAAAAAATTGATGCTGAGACAGGGCCGTACTGTTTACCAACGTCAGATACCGTTTTTTATGCCATAGAATCGCGTAATATTGCTCGACAGTCGACAGGCAGTTAAGATTATTAACTAGGTGGAAATGAGCATTATACAAAGCCGGTTTTCCGCGTTAGCTGCTTCCGCGCTTTTCAATGCACTTTTTTTAAGTGCCACGTGTGAAGTAATTTCAAGTCTTTGACATAGACTGAACATGCCTTTACAGCAATTTTTATTTGCTTTAGGATATTTTTTTTATATATATATCGATGCGGTAGGGAGAACGCGCCTGTTCACTATGATATAAAAACACACCCTAACGTCTTGTCCGGCGATGCGGATCTGTCTAAAGTACGGTACATTTGCGGTAGGCTCGAAGAAAATGAGATTTCTTCATGCGCGTACCAGCAATAACACGTTGGGATGAGAACAAAGTTAAAACCCAACGATCACGGAGTTCAACACCAAACTCTTTGGCCATAGAACTGATGTCAAGATATCCCGACAGAGTTGTACTGCCGGGATTCTTTTTGGTTTAGGATTTTATTTAATTTTGCGTCTTTTGTCACAGATTCTGTCCAGATATATTTACAGTAACTTCCCTCGAGAATGGCCCAAGCCTAAAGGTACAAACATAGTGCAATTCTTCTCACCTAAACCGCCTAGTGGCTCGGTGACAGAATTCGGTGGCCTCTATATTTGTACCCTAGGTTACAAGCTATGACAAGAAATGGTGCCCAGTTTTCCGACAACCGGTTACATCAGTTTTCTATTCTGCAATACCCCCGCAAATGACGACTGTTCAGAACAAATTACAGCCATCTAAATGATGTCCCCTCAAAATATGTGAGTGTGCATGAGAAAACCCGGTATAAGTCGGCAGAACTGATTTTGAGAAAAACGGCTTTGAAGTCAAAATATGGGTCCGACACAAACCTCCAACTTGGCTGTTGTTTAGGGGACCGTGGCATGTTACAGGGTGAACTGTAGACGAGCAGTGAACACTACTCACTATGATCTCTATAACGGCTTTGTAATTAGACTACGGTCTCCTAACAAGATCCAAAAACTTCCGACTTGCCTGTTGCTAGGGGACCGTGGCATGTTACAGGATAAACTGTAGATGAGCAGTGAACACTACTCACTCTGATCTCTATAAATGCTTAGTTATTAGACTACGGTCTCCTAACAGCAATCATTCCAATATTACTTGGTCAATTAGCTATTGCCACTTAAAGGATTAAATGCCATTTTCTCAAAATCTTGTTTTAGGGGGGTCATTGTCTTCAATATTTATCAGAAATGTCTTGTCTTTTATTATATGTACAGAACTCAAAATGTCATGTGGCCGACTTATGCCGGGTTTTCTCATGCACACTCACATATATGACCTCTTCGGCCACACGGTGATTTTTTTTCGTTTTATATTCAGAATGAAGTATGGCTTATTTACTTGATATATGTTGTTTTGTTGTTACTGTTTTCTGCCGCGTTTACGAAAACTGCAAACATTAATTTTTGTTGTTTGTCGCGATGTGGGTTAGATGGGGATATTTCGACTGACACTCTTTCGAGGTCCGCTCCCACAATCGACGAACACACAAAAAAAAATACTTGCACTCTAAAAACTAAATAAATCAATTGCTTTGATTTTTAGCAGAACTGTAGGGCAGTTTAATTACAGGAATTAATGTAACAAATATAATTATAAATATCAATATCAATTCAAAGGCAACTGAATCTAACTAATGAAACTACAGCTTTCTATAAAGACTAACGTATTCAATCTAACTACTTGCAGGTCATATGAGTTATATGCCAAATAGAATCCGCGCACGTGGCGACGGATATAACAGTTTAAATTCTATTAATTCGATGAGACATGTTATGATATGGACATTTCCTCTAGACACGCCATGGAGAATGCTTGTACAACCATGCGTTGTCTGGCGGTAGCTCTGAAACTGTCTTCAAAAGTAAGTAGAACGGTTCACTTTCATCATTACAAATTAGTATGGACTCTCACCATGCGGCCCTCACTGGGAGTGAGAGCGCTGGATGTAAACGCTGTGGGTTTATATCAAACCAAGTAGCTTAGGCTCTGGAGCTTTAAATCAGGCTCCTCACAATGGACTGCTCAACTGCGTCTCTATGTCTCTCATCTGGCTGAGGACTATCGCCGACCACCTCGTAAATGGATTGTCTACATGTGGCCCAGAACTAAGTTCTGTATGGCCTTAAATACTGGTCTGCATCTGCAGCTTACCGTCTAATTCCTGGATTGTGATTGGTGCAACCACTTCTAGCTCAGCTGCCGAACTGAGTTATTTTAAGTAACAACCCTACGCAACGACCTTGGGTCGACATCAAAGGTCGAATCACTCAATACAATATAATGTAATTTTATAGCAATAAATTCTTAACATGTTCAAAACCCCGAGCTTTTTACTCTGGATCACGGATTTTCTGTACGTCAACCAACGTCTCAACAACATTTAATTCCTACTCACCCCTTCCCTCTCTACTAAACCTAGTTCAAAACACGAGATATAAAAAGTGCTCAGTCATGCACACCTACGCTGTCCGTCTATCCTTCCCCACACCTTCTGTCTATCTTTTAGGAAAAAAACTGTTCAAAACAAATTGTTTACGAGACCAAGTTATGCTGGCTCGCACAATAATTACGTTTGTAAAAATTACTCACTGCTCTCTCACAAAAATTTAGTCAGTGGAAACATTTATGAATTAAATCTATTCTTGACATTGTTGTTGTCGGGATTTAGATCAATACCTCACCTGACACAGGCTGTGTACTGCTGCGCTGACTAATTCATCGTTTAGATGATATGTATGCCTATGTAAACTTGACGTTCAAATATCATTCCTCTCTAAAACCACACCAAGGAGAATACCAAGGAAAGGAAAGAGCTTGCACAAGAGTGGAAAGCTTTCGGAAACAGTTTCAGCCTATTTCTCGCTACCCTTATCTCCATTTACTTCTGCCCAAACCGCTATTCAGTTTCCTACACTCTTTCCTCAAGAGTGCCCCTTTCGAACTGGTTTGCTAGACATTTAATTCAGTGCAAGATAAATAACATTGCACTCAAACTTTATCGACCTCCAGTGTGCAGTCTTTGTACGAGTTAAACTAAATGCAAATTGCAAAGATAACACAGTCATAAAAGAAAATGCTGTAGCGTTATTATTAAGCCCTAGAACGGTGATGTTTCTTTAATGTTTAGGAAGGCATAATAACCGACCACTGTGTTCAAAGATTTATTTTATGTACGTAATCTCTCTCTGAAAATCAACATGGCTGTAAACGAGGGCAATGCCTTGATAAGCATCCGTCTAAATTTTACGATCGCAGTATTCTATTGCAAGGCAACCCAGATCATGAATATTTCGGAAACTTTTAATCTGTGTTTAAACGCAAGTCTGGCGAATGTGCTAAAGGGCCACTCTTATAATTTCCAACACAAAAGCAAAGAATTTAATGCCGACCAGATTCAAGCAGAATGATTTGTTACAAAGACGTAGTTATAAGAATATACTATTCTTCAAGTTTCACATATGTTTTTAAACTGTTCAGAATCTATTCCCATTTCTTTTGTCTCATTCTAAATTCCAGATGTTTGCTAATGATGACACAAATGTTTCTCAGGTACCTACTTGGCTGCAAAACGCAAACGGTTCTTAATCACTTTCGTGGGTTTGAGTTTGAGTTCGGGTTTTACAGCGTGTAGGCACGACAACGGCCACTTTGCGCCCTTCACGGTCTATTTTGGGTACACTTCTATTATATATTTCAGTAACTTGCAACCTTTGGCATGACTAACTGACCAAACTATAGACTCTTCAGGCCTTAAATTTGGCAGGAAGGTGGCAATTGAGATAAGGAAGATGATGGCTATAACTAAAAGTTGTTTACTTTAAGCATGTATTTTAAAAAAATAACAATGTTTATTGCCATGTAACATCTGTATTTTTGCATGTTTGTTTCGTTTTACATAATCATATATTTCACAAAATCTCCACCTTTGAACGCAAAAGGCTTTTTTATTAGACCACCTATACCAACCCAATTATACATGTTCATTTCAAATACCGGGGGAGGATGCACGGAAGTTTTTATTATTTTGATTAGTTTGGTTGTTGAATTTATAGAAAATGTATTGTTTCCTCGTGCTGTCATTTTCATCCTCCATCTTGGCTCCATTCTGTTATAGTACCGTGCATGTCATAAAAAATGACCCTATCAAGCTTGGTGCGCAGTGTCTTGGCGCGCATGAGTTCTGAAGCAGAACTGCAGATTACTACTTTTATTGTCCAAGAGAGAGAGAGAGAGAGAGAGAGAGAGAGAGAGAGAGAGAGAGAGAGAGAGAGAGAGAGAGAGAGAGAGAGAGAGAGAGAGAGAGAGAGAGAGAGAGAGAGAGAGAGAGAGAGAGAGAGAGAGAGAGAGAGAGAGAGAGAGAGAGAGAGAGCACATGATTATTTATTCCGGGCAAAGCCCGATACGTCATCTAGTTATTTATGTTTCGTATTAAGAGCTGTTAAGTTTAACATAGAATTAAATACATTCATATAATTTTAACATATTGGTAAATTCTAGAAAAGTTGTTTTAATGTATATCCCGGAAAAAGTTTTGTAAACGAGTATAAAAGTTTTTATATCAAGTTGTAGATCTGAGCCTCTCTCAGAAAGGACAGGATGCGTTGCGGGTCCACGACAGAAAAGAATTCTTTCATGGATCCGCAGGCATAGTGCCTCCTTCG
This sequence comes from Onchidella celtica, assembly GCA_963931925.1. Lineage (NCBI taxonomy): Eukaryota > Metazoa > Mollusca > Gastropoda > Systellommatophora > Onchidiidae > Onchidella > Onchidella celtica. The sequence goes on from OZ007569.1 coordinate 62,073,606, forward strand.
GACATGCATGAAGGCTACACATTCAATCATGCCACGCATTCGAGGCGGGCGGGGGGGGGGGGGGGGATCTTCCCCCAGAAATAAAAAAAAAAGGTTTGTGAGGTGGGTATGACCCAGACGGAGTTTACTAAGGACAATTTCATCTCTCCGATTGTGTTGACAGGCATAAGTCCACTGTCCAAGTTGATCTTGGATAAAGTGTAATTTAATTGATGTTTATTCATCCCATCTTTCCTGCTATCTTCAAAAGGGCAATCTATACATTGATTGACAATTGCTTATGAATTAAGGACAGTTAAAACAAACTTACTCGTACGAAAACCCGTACCATCCATCTTTTAATCATTCATTTACGTATTCAAGTTAGGCAGTTCCTATGCTATCTCAAATATCGTATTTCGTGGAGACCGCTTATTTATCTCTTATTATAAATCCATTCAAAAGCCACGTCCGATGCATTGGGGGGAAGCGAAGTGTTTGTTGGTTGTATGGTGGTGCACAAAGAGAGATATTGATAAAGGGGCGGCAAGCGCTGATAAATGGTTCAATCATGTGAACAGCTCTGTCTAGCCGCCGTAGACCACCGCTTCCCACATTTGTACAAGTATCTTCTGTTATCAATGTTTTTTTCTGCTCTTTAGCTACCATTCATTAAAGTGTGCAGTAACGCATAAGATATCCAAGGCACGATTAGATTGTACTGCTTTTAAAATTTACGTCCATCACATGATATCGCCTGTGTGAATACTGTGTGATCAGCAACAAATCTTAAAGCCAGGTGGTTGTGTCATCGCTTTCAGATCTCCACGGGCATAATATAATATGCTGATCAAAGAGCTGCTGTTAGGGTAGCATTTAAGATTAGTGACATTTTGGCCCGAATTTTCTTGCTCCCAATGTAACCAGCTTGTGATTTTTTTTATCCTTTGTATCCTCTCTGTATTTCCTTACGTAAAAAGTATCACATCTTAGATTTCATAAATGGTCACGAGTTACACAAAACTGTGCTCACCGCGATCCCTATGCATGTTCACTTTTAAAATGTGGAATTTTTCAGTGGATGCCCACGGAAGTTTTAACATTACAAAACTAAAATCTGCCTATTATTGTTTTTTTTTCTTCCGTTACTCGGATTTTGTCTGTAAATTATAATGCAAAGATCCATTGGGGTATTCCTTTTCCATGACCAAAGTCGAAAAATTACACGTACTTGAAGGTTTATATCTAATAAGTATATCTAAGTAAGGTAAAGATTTTTGCAGGGTACGAATGTGACAGATTCATTTGCTTATTTCCAACGACTAAAAACCTTCTATGTAAAAGGTGTTTCTTTTAAATGTCAGATTCAAAAGACAAGGTCCTGTCGCTGTTTATATCGAGCCCTGAGACATCACGTATGTGAGAAAGAATGGACGTATCAAAGATGTATCAAAGGGCATCGTGACAGATCGTTTTCAAACCCTTCGCATGTACATGAATCTATTCCATCATCACCTGCCAATGATTCTTGCTGATAATAAATACAATACAAACGAAGACCGCGGAAGAGCTACTTCTCCTCTTGTGGTAACTCGCATGAACATTCACTCCTTTAGTAAATGCTAATCAAACAGAGCCTGCGTTCATGTTTTTGTACTCTACAGTCCATCTGTTCCACTACGAATGTTTAATGTTTAGCTTTTATTTATTTGAAGAACATGAACGAACTGTGGTCGAGATGTGATAAAGGAGATGAGAAGCCATAAAAGCTACGAGGAGGAAGATGAAAGGGGTCAAACAGAACTGATAAAATTCTGTTGTATTGTTACAAACAGCAATTTTTAATAGCGGAGAGTCGCTATCAACCAGGTAGCTTTGAACGTGTGGACCTTTCAGTCTGTCCGAAAGCATAGTGGTGTGGAGAAAAGGGGTGGGTTAATGTGAATTTAGAAATAGATATCAGTAAAGTGATCTCTAAAAACCATGAAAGTCGTTTTCTAAAATCAAAAGTGCAGGTCACTAAAAATCGTAAACGAAGGTCAGGAAAATGATAAATTTGAAGTTATTTTCACTTGTTCAGTACTAAATCTCAGCAGGTGATGACATTATTGATTCTAGATAACCAATGATTGAGAAATATATTGAACATCCATTTTTCGCAACTGCGACAGTCCCCTATTTAATATTACTCGAATCACATTGTAGGCAAAATTTGGCCTTAGCAAAACCGGATTGCAGTGTAGGAGTACACCGCGGGACAGACATTATATTATTTTTTTGTCAATTTGTTCAGGTCTTCATTTTTGTTTCTTCATATTTCCTCTTGAAGAATTTGGCATGGAGAAGATTACCCAAAATAGACCGTGAAAGGCGCAAAATGGCCGTTATCGTGCCGGCGAGCCGTAAAACTCAAACTCAAAGCCAAACTCAAACTCGAGTTTCATAACTCTGCATTCACGACCAAAGGAAGGGCCCGTGGGCAGAGTTGAAGTGTCTGAATGTTCAGAATTCATGAAATTTTTCTTATAGACCTAACTGACAATGTCATACTTCTGCAATGCATTTCCAAAGCATTAAATTCATCTGATATACATTTCCAGTACGAAAGTTTATGACAGTGCGAATATCAGATATCACTTTACAAGGTCGTCTTTCTTTCTGTTTCACGATGTCTCACTTTCACTATTTCTCACCCACCTCTTCTCCACCACGTGACAGAACGTGAAACATCAAAGCAAACTTAATGAGGCGTTACAAATGCTGTCGTATAAAATTATTAAAAACTCGCACAAAAAATTCGTAACAGACATAAAGGAGACACTTAAACAATTTAGATTTATTTTCCGTGTTTAAAAAATAATCCGACTCTTCACATTAAGAAACTAATTCGTCAGAATATCCAGCCAGTTCTCGTTTTCTGTGTGTGTAGAGCATACCACTCTCAGCAAAAGGATTGACATGTTCGGCACCCAAGCCATATGCCAAGTTGTCACGCCAGGAAGATCTACGACCTTATGGCAGAAGCTGATACATAAAAAAGCGATACTATCTCTGTCAGTTCAGCTTCTTAACTATCTTCTCAAGTTCCTCTGTAGACGAAACAAAGTATCAATCAGGACAGGTAATGAGAGCAGGCAGTTTGGGGTAGAATACTGAAGAAGCAAAAAAAAAAAGAATCTTTTTTTTTTTTTAGGATTTATGTTGCATTCTGAGCATACAGAGTCAGTCTGCGCAAACTTTGCCTTAAGCTGAGGTCGAAATTTAGACAAAATTCATCCTTAAAGTTTACTGAGTTAAAACAGGGTGACTGGATGAGAGAGGCAAGACGAGCTGTTGTAAAAGTAATTTTCCTGCAGTCAGCTGAGTGCACAGAGACTTGCATGCCGCCTTACAAATCCTTATCCCTGGGTAGTTATCATTCGAGTTATCCGTCTTTATCCATATTTGAAGACAAATTCTTTATTAAGGTGGGATTAATTCATACATCAGTAACACATCATGTTCCAGGCTTTGGAAGATCCGATCTCAAAATTCCTTGTCCAGATAGCCTTCGAGAGGACATCCAGAATATTATACAACTTCCCATAAATTGATAGTCTTGGCCACACACACACACCCACACCCACACACCCACACACACCCACACCCACCCACCCACCCACACACACACACACCCACCCACCCACCCACACACACACACACACACACATCACACACACCCGCAATTCCCAACCAAATTTTGCCAGATCTTAATCAGAACACAGTCATGTACGTTCACTGAACTCTGTGTGAAAGAGTGAGAAAATCAGTTGGTATATAATTGCAGGTATTTACCGAATTTTGTTGCGTGCTGTTTCGTTACTAACATGTTTAAGACCTCAAGTCGAAACAGAAATTAACGTTACCCAAATGAGATCTTTTTTTTTTTTTCAGCAGCAATGTTAAATGGAATTATAAGAAATTATGCTCAAAGGAAAAAGGGATGTCAAAGATTTATGTCGAGATCAGAATATGGCCAATTTAGATTAAATAATTAATTTCCTACAGTTCGTGCAGGTTACCTATGTAGACGACCGCAGTGAAAGTGAAGAATGATTATGCGCAAAGTAAATTTGTCTTGCACAAACCTAAATAAAACTGGATAACGCAGAAAAGGGACAAACACCTGCTCTGAATTTATGTCACTGACAAAGACGCACTTGATTCACGGAGATAAATAGAAAACAATAGAAGAAGACGAGGTAGCGTGTCATCTGACCTTTTTTACTTCTTTACACATATTCCACGTTCATCGATATTTTTGCAATAATATCGGACAGATGACAACCTCTCATTAAAAATTAACCGGATCAACAATTTTAGGTCGTCCAAAACTTACATCAAGGTCTTTTCAACGAAATTTCAACAATAACTACAAGAAATGTTCCGTACAAAGAGCAAGACATCTCACGGGCCACTGGTTTCTATCATATTTGAGGGAAAGTGCTAATTAATGCTGAACATTAACGTCAAAGAATGACACTTGATAAAATTAAAGCGCATCCCACCAGATAGAAAGTGTCAGATATCTTTTCCATTTTTTTCGCCCTTTACATTCTAATTCCACAGAGCACAAGCCTTGTGCAACTTGCATGGGCCGCCGATGAGGATTTAGAAATGCAGTTTGTTGCACATTTGTAGAAAGTACGACTCTCACCTATGTGATAATTACTTTCATTTGAGAGTTACAATTTGTCAAGTGGCCGTATCATTTTTCCGCTTAGCGGTGCGCCTGCGTGAATTTCTATAATAGAATATTGTGTCACATACGATAAGCATCGGAACCCAGACAGCTGGGGCATGAAAATTTAAGTCCTGCTGTTAATCATTATTATCTCCTTCAATTGGATGAGTTCCCTCAGTTTAGTAGCTGTTTAGCTTGTGCAATCCGTTGCGTTAATTTGAAATTTAAATAAGTTCGTGAACTAAGTGACTCTGTTGCTCTATATAGACTAAAGCGCTTTAGTGGACGCTCTGCTTATAGGTACCATTAGGGTGGGTGCCATATTCCAACCACGTATTCGCCCTACAAAATGTATGAATCCAGTGCTTCATCATAGCTGTTTCAATCGGCCAAACACGCAAGATATTTAAGAGCAATTGTTAGGGATCTCTTCTATTCCATGACCTGAAAGTGGATCTTTTGTTGCAACCGACATTATTTTTGTTTATTCTGGTAAATTTCAGAACAACTTTGGGGTAGCAAGCTAACGATTTATGTAAATGATAGGTCTACAAAGTAAGAGCTACAAATGAAAGTTGGTGTTGGTAAATTCATTCAATTTCGCTGACTTTAGCATACTATTGTATCACTTCTCTTGGGGGTGTTATCTATACATTGCACTGTGTAAATCTCCGTTCAATTTTCCCTTTAGAAACTGAAATAATATTTGCTTATAAAAATGAGGGCATTACAATATGACGAACTGTTTTGATTTTCATTTCCTGTTGAGCGGACATTGAATTTCCTATGTTTTCACCCCAAAACTTAACAACTCAATCATAATGCTTCAACATTATACAATTATAACAAAATTGCAATAATTTCCTGCTCCTGTTCTAGGATTAAAAATGTTTGATACTTCAGTACGGGGGCTGTTAAAGGTGAATAAAAAACACACAACTTCTCAATAAACAAGACTGAAGCCCTGGGTACATGTCTTGTGCCCTTGGGGGTCAAATTTCGCAGGTCCTGGTAAAAAGTGGTCTCATTTCTATGCAGGATAAGCCATCTAGGCCATTGGATGGATTACTGGATGCCACAAGCTATTTTTAAAGTGGGGCCTGTTCGTATCTATTTCACTGAAAATATACCGGCATCTTCGACACTGACATTTTTCGAAAGTAATAGGAGTCGTTTGTGTCGCCCTCAAGTAACCCAGGCCATGTTTAACTTTTGACCTTCTGCAGTGACGCCCAGATGCAGGATTTGCTCGGGAAAAGACCGAAATTTATACTGCATGGCTATTTTGTTTCGCACACTACTCTCGAAGTCTGGGCCCTGTTTACAGGAGTAGAGAAATATGGTTGTCTACAACCAGTGTTTCAAAATAAGTGAAAGTCTGAAAAGATATGGGTAAGCAGGGCAAACCACTGGTTCACAGATTATCACAACTTAAAAGCGGTAAATTGTGCAGTGTGTGGAGGTCTTTATTTTAGGAGACTCGCTCCCATCGGGATTTACACATCGCCTTCCCTGGTTTGGTTTTTGTTCTTTCTTCTGGTTTCTTGTCTTGACTTGCTTATTGTTCCCATGGGTGCTAGTTTTAAGAATTTTAGATAGAAACATGTGACGAAGATTTCTCCCTCCTTTCTAGGTTCCTAGACAATTCTCGAGGATATAATTTTCTGCACACTGGCATGTGATAGCTATGAAAAACAAAATCCCGATATGCTTAAATAAGTTGGAGGGGGAATTTTCATAACTTGAGAGAAAATGAAGTATTAAGCAAACAAGAAATAACGACAAAGGGAATGCTGCCGAGAGTAAATAACAGTAGGATACGCTGTTTAGTCTGTCTGGGAGTTCGACGAAAAGAAACAATGAAGCCCATCCAGCCACAGATTTTGTCTGTATAGTCTCGCAAAGACAGGCAATAAGTCGTAACATGAAACAAAACTCTCCAGCCTCATTTCTAATTTCTGTGTCAGTTCCGTGCATTCTTCACTTTTTTTCTTTTAAGGAGATACATATCCCCTATTTACTATATAATGTATTATTTTCACTCAATCTATCAAACAGGGGAAGAGCACAAGATAAATCTTCCTGCTCAAAAGGAATTATTTAAAACAATCAAATCCTCTGTCTGTAAGCCCGAGACTTATGGGATTTTGGATACTTGTTAAACAATATATTATCATGTGTTACAATGGAGGAAAGCTCAGGCGATCTCAACATTTTATTCTCACTAGTTTTAGGTGGATGATAGAAACTCTGACGAACTGTAAACTCTTTTCTATTCTTGCTGTTATTGTGTCCTCCTCTTTTTTTCTTTCAGGCGACAGCGGATTTCCTACAGCACCGTCGCCTTCTTCAGAGTAATTGCACAAAATAACGCTTTGAAGTGTAGGGATGCATTTAATGGCTCCCAGCACGCTATGATCACATTATTATTGTCATACTGACCCCCAGCCAGCTCTATTCATGACACGATGAAGATTTTTACAGCGATAGACATCAGAATATTCCACAGTGCCACGGTAACTTAGAATGAGACTCGAAACGGCTTTTTAAAAGATCGCTCCCTTTTTGAAAGGTTTCAAGTGTTTTTGCAGATGACAACCTGCCCCATGCAGTCTGACATGCATTTTATTAGCGGCATGAGAATTAGTTGGAAGTTTGATGCACTCAGACTTCATGGTGCTTTCTCAATTATCCAGTTTATATACCTGTGCATCTGCCTCCAACTCGAGCTTTTACTATATCTCTTGGTAAAACTTCTATATCATTTTGTCTCTCTGTAAGATTCCTTGGATCTATACATTTGAATGTAGTATAAACGCCACACCCACTTAATTGAAGCTGCCAGAACACTATACACGAGGTGTAACCTAGAGGAAATATTATTACGGACTTTGAACAAATAATGAACCGTGGTATCTTGGTCTCTCTTGAGATGTGCAATTGAGGATGTCACAGTGTAGATGGTACTAGTAACGGCACGCTGATTATGAGAAATGCTAGTTTCAAGTTTCATTATGCTTCGCCCAGCCCATACTTGAATCACAAAAACAACGAGAAAAAGAAGAAATAAATACATTAGGGCAACTAGATGTCTTAATAGCTTTCCCCCTCATAAAGATACTCTAGATGTCAAGAGCTTTCGTCGAATGATTATAAAACGTAAAGATTTCAAACAGACACGTAGTTTTTTTTTTACGAAATGGTGCTGGAATGCAAGTGGATTTGAAGAAGACAGAAAAATAATTGGTCCTTTCCCATCTCTAGGTTCCATAAAATTTCGACCCTTTTCAATAAAAAACTTCAGCCGTATTTTCATCTGTACGGAAACGGAAACGTCAAAAAATCCATCAAGTAATCTAGTACACATGAAGCTAGTCTTTCTGTGTAACTACTTGAAGGGGTTTTGACGTTTCGTTGCCGTTTCCGTTTCGGTACACATGAAAACACAGCTTAAGACGTAGTCATGGAATTTATTTTGCTCTAAAGGAACTTATTGTGCAGTCATACAACTTTGAAGTCTCTGCAACATGAAAGTTAAATTCTCATCTAGCGATTGTATTTGCACAGTCTTTACAGGAAGAAAAGAATTGGAGAGAAGGAAGGAAGGTATAACAGTTGAATGTTACACGTAACTACCATTACCGTCATTGGCACAATCTGTCACAGATTGCGAGGATCAGCAAATAAATTTGATATATTATTTTCATTTTAATTTGTGTTACCTTTTTACAAGGCTGGTGTTTATTATCACAATTAGTACTGATGGGGCTTGAGCATCTGCAAGACGGACTATTATACATCTCGCTATGCACAGTGGCGACGACGTGTCTGCTCCAGTTGTAACTGGGTTGCAATGACACCAAGGCAAATTTCCCAAACGGGATTAAAGAAATTACACAAATACAAAAAAAGATAAAAAATCCACGCACTGGTGTATAAACGATTGTCCCATTTTACAGGAGCGTGCTTTGAAGTATCGGAGAGAGTAAGACTTTTCGCAGATCTCTTCTTCGAGCATGTGGCTGAATATTGATAATTTCAAAACTATTACAGGTATCGAAATATCACTTTGTGACAATATAGATCTCACCACGAGCATTGACAGGGCAATCATAACTCCAGAACCACCAAAATCAACGGTACGCCAGTACCTGAGATGGACAACGACCTGATTATACAGCCTCTGTACAAAACATTGTTGTCGGCATATACTGTTTGTGCCATGTGCACAGAAATTAAAATAGAGACACAAACTGTTGGGCATAAGATCATTTCATCGGGTATTTTCCGTATTGTTGTATGCGCATTTTTTGCCTTTTCGAGAAAATAAGGATCGAAACCTTGAAGAGTTGGGTGAAAATCAGAGGACACATTACGTCACAAACGCTTACCTCGAGAAGTTTTTGACCTATTGGAATGACACTAATATATAATGAAATTAGGAGTGAGAGAACTATTTTCACCGACACAAAGTCAAAATCCCCAAAATGTCGCATACATCAATATGGCAAATACCCCATGATTGATTTAGCAAAAGTTACAAATCAAAATGCTAGTGACATAAATATAATAATAATAATAATGTATAGCATTTATATAGCGCATATCCATTTAAAATGCTCTATGCGCTTTTCAGAAACAACACGTCAACCACAGAGCAGAATGGAGCTGCCTGCGAAGCGCTCAACACACTGAACTGCTTCTTTCTCTCTCCCTGTCTCGCTCACTCTCTCTCTCTCTCTATCTCAGAGCAAATTGTAACGCAGCCTGTTAGGCGCAGTTCACAACTCGCAACAGTTCACAACTCACAGCAGTTCACAACTCACATCAGTTCACACAACTCAAATAATATTTGAATATTTATTAATAACAATATATATATGATTTTGTTGTTGCTGGTGGGGGGGAGGGGGGGTGATATGGATAAATTTTAATCTATTAATTTCAATTTTCAATTTTGCCCGGGCAGCGGCCTTTCGGCCTGCTCTTTACGATTTCCAACTGCCAAGGTATCTTTAACGTGCGCAACGTGCACACGGGCCCTCCGAATTTTTTCGTCCTTATCCGAGAAGACTAGGTACTCGATCCTACCCCCCCAATAGGACCAGGGATTTGAAAATATGAGAAAAATCCAATTTCCAACATGCCTGCACTGCCCGGGTTTAGAACCCGGGACCCTTGGCATGAGAGGCGAGCATCTTGCCTCTAGACCACCTTGTCCCATACAAATATGGCAATCGGAAGGACAAAGGAGCAATTTTAGAACAAAATGTGTATATTATGTCGAACCGTACGAGCAAAGACATCACCGTAAACTGTTTAAACTCAATGTGGATTAGCAATAAACAACAGTATAATTACAGTTCACTAATTAGACAACAAAACTGGACACCAGTTATTTGCTCTCTCAATGCACTGGATTTCCCAGAGACATTATAGATATGGTCTTACATTTCCCTGGGATTTCCATGTAACTAGATCTCTGCAGAGAAATCGCCAGTTCAATATCGTCCGTGGTCGAAGATAATATTTTAAATAAACCGACTAATGATGTCTGCGAAATGTCATAGACCTTGAGGCAAGTCCACATTAATTTGTTTCCTCATTATACTCAGCTATTGTGCTCTCCCTGCGGGTTTTCATGATTTAACACGATATAAGAGAGCACAGTCGCGAAAGCGCGAGACGGAAATAGTTACATTTAAATCAGTTTAACTGTGAAGGAAATAAAAATGAAACCAGGGGATATCCATAAAACACATATCCTCGATTTTGACTATTTTTAACCCCATCTTCCCATATCCCATTCTTCCGCATGAACGCTTTTCATACCTGGTCCCAACCCTCCCCCCACTCCCCCCCCCACACACACACACATACACTTGCGCGAGCATACGGTCATTAATACTGAATATCGATGAATGTAGCATCTGCAAGCTATCCCTTGCCCTCCCCCGTTTTCTTGTTACACTGGTGAGCATGTGTTCATTTGACAACCGCCAGAGTGTACTGTACTCCGTGACCTGACCTTCTTTTCTAGTGAGTAGTTTTTTTCCTCGCTCGCTTGTTGTCAGGTGTTTTGACTCGTTAAGTAAATATTAGTATGTTGCCGAACATTCGATAACGTTGTGGAAACGAATGTTTACGCCAGATTTGGCCTTGAGTGATGTAACCTGATGACGTATTGATGCGTGATTGGTTAGTTTGTGCGAGGGCAAAGGTAACGTTTATTTCGGGAACTTTCTGTAGGGATGTTTATATATATAGACCTGTGTGAGTGGTTGGGGGGTGAGTAAGTGAGTTTCCTTTTGTGTGGCGTAGATATTTAGTTTCGCTGGTGTCTTCCTAGTAATTTATTGTTCACTATACAGTTATTAAACTTTAGTATTATTTAATCTATCGTCGGATCTCGTGTTTATTTATTTTACAGCTGTAATAGTTTCGTTTTCTAAAGGGTTGTAGTTAGATCAACTAACTCCCCCCTACTATAACGTGCTAGAACAACCTCAGCTGTTACATATTGGGGGCTCGTCCGGGATCCGACCATACTCGAGCGGACCAGATCAAAATTACTAGATTTATTTACATAGTTTATTGTAGAATATCATCGACAAGCTATCTACAACATGTCGGAGGTTATTGGAAGGCTTAGCCAGGAAGCAGACGCCTTGGAGCTCACTGGGAAGGAGAGACAGGACTACATCCGTGAAGGCCTAAGGGAGGAAAGAGAGAGAGAGAGGCAAGATCGCATGGAGCAACTGAAGATAGAGGCTCAAGAGAAGGAGGCTCAACGACAACACGAGCTGGAGATGGAGAGGATCCGCCATCAGGGTGGAGGCGAGTCGATGCAGGGGACCAGCGACCACGCCAGTTCTAAGAGACCCAAGCTACCTGCATTTCAGGACAAGAAGGACGATCTGGATAGCTGGTTGCTGCGGTTTGAGAGGTTTGCTGAGACAGCTGAATGGCCCAGATCCACCTGGACGACATCACTGTCTGCCCTGCTGACCGGGAGAGCTTTGGAGTGCTTCTGCAGACTACCGATCGACGAAGCCAAGGACTACGACAAGGTCAAGGAAGCGTTGCAGAAGAGGTACAACCTGTCAGAGGACGGATACAGACTCATGTTCAGACAAGGTAAGCCTGAAGATGGAGAAGATGTTGGAATGTTTTTGACCAGGATCAAGACCTATTTAGAGAGGTGGATAAAGCTGTCGAAGACGGAGGAGACCTACGAAGGAGTGAGAGATCTGTTCGTCAGAGAGCAATTTATGGATGCCTGCCCACCAGACCTTGCAACCCATGTGAGGGAGAGGAAACCAACGACGCTACAGGACATCGCAGATTCAGCGGAGGCGTACCTGGTAGCGAGGAACCGGACGCTCAGCGGGAGCGCCAGACTGCAGAGCCGGCCAGTGCGACAGAGGCCCAACGGAGACAGAAGCCCACAGGTCTGCCATAGGTGCCAGAGGCCGGGACACAAGGCGACGGAGTGTCGTGCAAAGTTAAACGACAAAGGTGAGTTGAAATGTTACCTTTGTGGAAAGCCAGGCCACGTTCGGAGGATGTGTCCAGCCCAGAAGGATATGGGACGAGGCAAGCCGAACAAGGCGGCGGCGGCCGTAGTTATAGCGGCGGACGAGTCGTTAAGACAAGATGTGACGACGGCTGACACCAGCATCAACGTTCAAGCGGTAATGAAGGACGGGAAGCTACAGTTAGCGGTGCCTGTTACGTGCGGAGGATGCAGTGACGGAAGGACCGTGGAGAAACTGAAGTTACCAGTGATGAAGGGCTTGATTGGAAATCGAGCGGTAGATGTCCTAAGAGATACCGGCTGTGAAGGTGTAGTGGTGCGGCGAGCACTGGTGGACGACGGACAGCTCACCGGTGGGAAGAAACTTATCGCGAGGATCGATAACTCCTTGCTAGCGGCGGAGGAAGCCGTTATCGACGTGAAAACGCCTTACCTGACGGGCAAAGTGACGGCGCTGTGTCTCCCGGAGACCATCTGCGAACTAGTAGTCGGGAACGTGGACGGAGCGAAGGACCCGTACGACCCTGATACTGAGGTGATGGTAGGAGCGGTGACCACGAGGGCCCAGGAGAAGAGGAAGGACCGGTCTACGTCGCTGAAGGTGCCGAGGGCAGAACGGCACGCGGGAGTGGATAGAGAGGAACTTATCCGACTCCAAGAAGAAGACGAAGTCATTAGGAAGTTAGAGCAGAAGAAGATCCCAACTAATAGAGGCAATAAATCTGTTCATTTTGAGAAACATGGAGGAGTACTGTACCGGATCTACAAGGACCTGAGACAGGCGACGGTTATGAGGCAAGTGGTACTACCCGAGAAACTGAGAGAGTATGTACTGAGTGTAGCCCACGACTCGATCGTCGGAGGACACCTCGGCGTGAAGAAAACCAAAGACAGAGTTATGAGCAATTTTTATTGGCCTGGAATTGAAGGTGACGTCGCGAGATACTGCCGCTCATGCGACATATGCCAGAGGACGGTGAACAAAGGAGCGACCCCAAAGGTGCACCTGCAGAGTATGCCAGTAGTGGACGTACCATTTAGGCGAGTGGCCGTGGACTTAGTAGGACCTATCGACCCCCCAAGTGAAGGTGGACATCGGTATATCCTGGTGTATATAGACTACGCTACTCGTTACCCCGAAGCCACACCCTTGAAGAAGATCGACGCAGAAACGGTAGCAGAAGCCTTAGTGAACATCTACAGCCGTTTGGGTGTGCCCGAAGAGATCTTGTCGGACCAAGGGACCCAGTTTATGTCAGATGTCATGAAGGAAACGAATAGACTACTGGGAATTCGACAGTCGACCACTACAGTCTACCACCCTATGTGCAACGGGTTGGTGGAGCGATTCAACGGCACGCTGAAGAAAACATTGAGACGACTGTGCGCAGAGCAACCCAAGCAGTGGCACAGATACATCAACCCGCTGCTCTTCGCATATCGTGAAGTTCCCCAAGAGTCGACCAAGTTTGCCCCATTCGAGTTGCTGTATGGGAGAACTGTGAGAGGACCAATGCACATCTTACGACAACTATGGACCAAGGACGTAGAGGAGCCGGAAACGAAGACCAGTTACCAGTACGTCATGGAACTACGTGAGAGGCTGGAGGACACATGGAAGTTAGCGACGGAAGAACTCTCCAAGGCTCAAGGTAGACAGAAGACCTACTACGACCGGAAGGCGCGAGAGAGGAAGTTCCGCCCCGGAGATGAAGTGTTGGTGCTACTGCCGACGAACACTAACAAGCTCTTAGTCCAATGGAAGGGACCATATAAGGTAGTCTCAGTTGTCGGTGTTAACGACTATAGAGTCAAGATGGGTGCAAAAGAAAAGACCTTGCACGCCAACCTCCTCAAGAGATACATTCCAAGGACGTTAAAAGCAGCAGCAGTGGCAATGGAACCGAGACCTATTGTGACCGAGATGTGTGGGATGGACAACAGTAGGAGAGATACCACGCCTGAACATGTCAACGCCATAAAGGACGGCGGCGGTGATAGTGCTGAGACTGTACTGGCAGAGGACGACATGATGGACAAGAGTCAACCCGTGGAGTCAGCTGGCATGACAGTTATCGAGGACTGCGACCTGGAAGGCGACAACGGTGGAACGACGGAGGACCTTGCCGACCTAGGAAGCTGGGACCAGAAGGAAAGCTACAGAGATGTCCAGTATGGAACGCAACTGACATCGGAACAACGTCAAGAACTCTGGAATGTGGTGAAGAATTACCAGCACGTCTTCACCAATCTTCCTGGATGCTGCCAGTTGGGTGAACATCGCATCGACCTGACGACAGAGGTACCAGTTCGTCAACGACCATACCCGGTGCCCTACGCAATGCGCGACTCATTGAAGGAGGAGCTTAGCACCATGGAACGGCTGGGCATCATTCGAAGGAGCTCATCAGCTTATGCTTCACCTATTGTTGTCGTCAAGAAGAAGGACGGATCCAACCGAGTCTGCATCGACTACAGGAGGTTAAACAAGATCACAGTATTCGACCCTCATCCGACAGCAGCGCCATTAGAAGTGTTTCAGAGTCTCTCGAGAGGAAAATTATTCTCTCGGATTGACCTGAGCAAGGGATACTGGCAAGTGAAAGTTCGAGAGCAAGACATTCCCAAGACGGCGTTCGTCACCATGGGCGAGCACTATGAATTCATTCGGATGCCTTTTGGGATGATGAACTCAGGAGCCACGCTGAACAGGATCGTAAAGCCATTGATCCGTGGAATGAACAATGTGACAGCATATGTGGACGACCTGCTGATTCATACAGAGACATTCGACGAGCATGTGAAGACTCTCAAGGACTTACTGCAGAGGATGGACCAAGCTGGATTAACTGCAAGACCATCGAAGTGTCTGATTGGAACGTCTGAAGTAGACTTTGTTGGACACTTAGTGGGAGAAGGTATGATTGGCCTGTTAGAAAAGAATGTATGTAAGGTACGAGACGCACCCAGACCCACCACTAAGAAGGAAGTGAAAGCATTCTTAGGATTAGTGGGATATTACCATGAATTTATTCCTAACTTTTCAGCGATTGCATCACCATTGTCTGATTTACTTAGAAAGGGTCAGCCCAATATAGTTCAGTGGGATGAAACGCAGGAGAAAGCGTACACCTCTTTGAAGAATGTCATTATCTCCAAACCCGTGTTATGTTTGCCAGATTTTTCCAAAGAGTTTGTCTTAGCAACTGATGCATCAGATCGCGGATTAGGCGCTAGTCTTATGCAGGAACACGAGGGAAAGTTGTACCCTGTGGCATATGTTAGTCGTAAGCTATTGCCTCGTGAGACAAAATATTCGGTCTCAGAGCGCGAATGTTTAGCTATTGTTTGGGCTGTAAAAAAGTTTACTTTGTATTTGTATGGAAAGGAGTTTGTGCTCCAAACTGACCATCGGTCATTAGAGTTTTTGAACTCTGCCAAGTTTGACAGTCCAAAGTTATTACGATGGAGTTTATTTTTACAGTCTTATCGATTCAGGATTCACTACGTAAAAGGCAGAGAAAATGTCTGTGCCGATTTCCTGAGCAGGGTATTTTAAAGTAGTACACTATCAGTGAAATGCATTGTAACCCATACTTTTGCCTACTAGATGAATTGCTAGGACGGCAGTATTGTACTGTAATTGGGGACATAGTTCATCTGTAACTGAATATTGAATTGATGGCTGATAGAGAGTCATGATGTGTTAGTCACATTTTGATTTTGTGCTATGTCATATTAGTTACCAATGGAACTTGGTGTAATTTTTGGAAAATGTAACCCAAATGGGGACTGCGAGCAAGCAGTGTTTGTGTTATGTTGCAATGTTGTAACTTGTTTTGACCTAATATGATGAAGAAAGACCCTAACCAGTGGTCGGTATGTATTGGTATTTTTGCCATTGTACGTATGAGTTATACA
Source organism: Onchidella celtica (assembly GCA_963931925.1). Lineage (NCBI taxonomy): Eukaryota > Metazoa > Mollusca > Gastropoda > Systellommatophora > Onchidiidae > Onchidella > Onchidella celtica. The sequence goes on from OZ007569.1 coordinate 62,089,766, forward strand.
TTTTGGAGATAACCATGTTATGTACAACAAGTTATATGCTATGATTCGTGCACGAAGCATTATGTAAACGATGGGCCATTGTTTCACCTTATATGATTTGTAATAATATCATTGACCATTGTTTCACCACAGTGGTGGCGTTGTGTTATTTTGACTAGTAGGCCTACTGTCTACTATTGGGAAGCAATGACGGTATTGTATTAGTTATGGTACTAGTGATGCAAAGGATATTGCATTGTATTGTATTTGCGATGAAATTTGGGAAGGCACTGAAATTGTTAATAATCGTAATAGAATTAGCAACTACCTTTGTGAGATTGGGAGTACTGTAAGATTGTTATTTCAAGATATTGCAGACGCTGAATAATGTTTTGGAGTTGAAAAATATTCAACTTAAATTGGGGAGTTGTGTAGCATCTGCAAGCTATCCCTTGCCCTCCCCCGTTTTCTTGTTACACTGGTGAGCATGTGTTCATTTGACAACCGCCAGAGTGTACTGTACTCCGTGACCTGACCTTCTTTTCTAGTGAGTAGTTTTTTTCCTCGCTCGCTTGTTGTCAGGTGTTTTGACTCGTTAAGTAAATATTAGTATGTTCCCGAACATTCGATAACGTTGTGGAAACGAATGTTTACGCCAGATTTGGCCTTGAGTGATGTAACCTGATGACGTATTGATGCGTGATTGGTTAGTTTGTGCGAGGGCAAAGGTAACGTTTATTTCGGGAACTTTCTGTAGGGATGTTTATATATATAGACCTGTGTGAGTGGTTGGGGGGTGAGTAAGTGAGTTTCCTTTTGTGTGGCGTAGATATTTAGTTTCGCTGGTGTCTTCCTAGTAATTTATTGTTCACTATACAGTTATTAAACTTTAGTATTATTTAATCTATCGTCGGATCTCGTGTTTATTTATTTTACAGCTGTAATAGTTTCGTTTTCTAAAGGGTTGTAGTTAGATCAACTAACTCCCCCCTACTATAACGTGCTAGAACAACCTCAGCTGTTACAATGAACCTCCTCCATGTACGCTTTTCGCACGTTGAAGACACCCACCCATCCTCCTGTTACCCTCTCCGCGGATCAAAATATATTGCTTTTTCGTTTTGTCTCCTTGAAGAAGGCTGTTGCCGAAATACTGGCCATTTTCTGTCTTCTCCTCTTGGGTTGGATTTCATTATATCGTTTGGGTAGTATTTCTTACGCGCGGTTTTGCTACATGCCACTTTTTCTTTTTGCCAATTTTTGACTTTGCCTATAGTTTTTCAGTGTTTTTTGAAAAATAATATTTCGTCAATCCCCCCCCTCCCCCCCCCCCCCAGTTTATCTATGGTATGGCCCCTTCATAAAATGATCAGAAAAGAAAAAACAAGAGGAAGAAGATGAAAGAAGAGAAAGAATGGAACATAAAAACGGAGGCACCAGCAGGTTTCTCCCATGTACAAAGTGAAGGATCGATTTTCAATACTTTCTGAGTTTCTGACTACAATGTTAGAGAGCCATTTGCATCCAGCAGCGCCTGCACGTGAGAGAAATGTGCAAAATTTCAGTTCAGCATGACAGGGCGTCTATATAAAGCGTGAGTACTTTACAGGCATGCAGTGAGAGAAACGTTTACATTGGATAATTTTATGCATTATTTCCAATCATTCCGCCATTTATTTACCTGTTTTTCAGACAGTTGTAGTGGTTCAGGCAGAAATCATTGGAGTTCTTTCAACTTTTAATCTCATCATTTGGGAGTTGTTAGCTCTAGCAATGACGTTACATCCGCCTCTGTGGTTACATGTTGTTTATATTGGTAGTAATAGAATCGTGTTTAAATAGGGAATGGGTTTTAGCATAGACTTCACTAATGGTGTTTTGGCTAAATTGGAGAGTCTTGCTTGAGAGAGATAAAGAGAGAGAGAGAGGGGCGAGAGAGAGAGAGAGAGAAAAAGAGAGAGAGAGAGAGAGAGAGAGAGATAGAGAGAGAGAGAGAGAGAGAGAGAGAATCAGAGAGGGAGACACAGAGAGAGAGAGAGAGAAATCAGAGAGAGAGGGGGGGGGGATACAGAGAGAGAGAGAGAGAGAGAGAGAAATCACAGAAAGAGCTCAGAGAGGGGCAGGCAGGCAGACTCAATGACGGAGAGACAAACAGACAGAGAAAGAGGTGACAGAAAACGAGAAACTGTTAAAGAGAAAGAAAGCGACATACATAAAGAAAAAAGAAAACAGACAGACAGACATAGAGAAAAAGACAGACCTAAAAAGAAAGAAGAGAGAGGGGCGGTGAGAGAAATAGAGGGAGAGGATGACAGACAGACAGACAAAGAGACAGATGGGTCAGCAAATTTACAGGCAGACAGACAAACAGACAAAGAGTCACACATAGGAAGGGAGAGAGAAAATGATTAACGCCATCCCTGGTCAAACCTATCCTGTATCCAACAGTGCGTTAAATGGATTCAATGGGGTTTTCAAGTCAGCCATCAAAGTTGTTTCAGGGGGTCATGACATTCTGGTTTTCACGATCAAATTCTATTTTAAAATATTGGGGGGAGGGGGCACAGATATCTCTCCTTTGAAATAGAACCTGTTGAGGTTTCCATATTTTGAAAGTTTAGTAAACTCACCACTGAATAATTCACCCAATCAGCGTATGCAGATGTGATATGCAGAATATTGCTAGTGATAAAAGAGTGTACTGGTAGTAATGTTTATAACTCTAGAATAGTCGCACAGAAAGTAACTATTAGAAATATACAGAAAGAAAGGGAGACTTCGACTTTTCTGGGTTTAAAAAAATATTTCATCTGTTCTTTCTTTTGTTGCATTTTTCTTAGATGAATTCAATACATTAGTATACCAAACCACTATACCTGCATGTAAACACAGGCCAAAACAACAAGAAATTGATAAATAAAAATTACATGGAACCAATGACGCTTGTTTGGTTTTTAGGAATTTTAGACTTTACTTCAATTACAACACTCAACTCGACGATATATTAGTACAACAATAACAACATCAACACTGATACTGGGTGGCGGCCACAATGAATTACTAGTGTAACAACAAGAAACATTGTGCACAACAGCAATGCGGCTGGTGGCAGACTGAGTCAAGTTTATCTTGCATCTGCTCGACTCAGTAGGAGAGGTCTGTTCTTCCATCAGCTAACTCAAAACAATTTTAACTCACGGATCACTCGAACTGGCGAGACAGACCTGTTTCGACCTGGTCAGTGAGCGAGGCCCTATTTATCTGTGCAGTTCACATAATTATAATCTCACATTAAAATAGAGATCAAACAGACTTGAGACAGTCTGCCACAGTCGGCGCTGCAAAGATGATGGGTGCAAGATGAAAATAAAACAATGTGATATCACGGATCACCGAACCCACGAAACAGATCATTGGCGTGAAAATAACACTTCAGGACAATGATAACATTATTATTCGGTAAATATCATATCATTCTTTACCCACTACAAAATATTGTGCTTTGTGTCTGTCTCACTTTGGAATTGGGATTTTTTTGTCATGAAAGCAATGACACGTGTAATGTACATAGATTTAGTCGCGCGTGGTAAAACATAGCCTTCCATAAAAGATAAATTCATCAATAATTTGAATTTTTACTACAACATTCTCGTACACAAAGTATAAGGAATCAGTTGAACAGCAAAATATAACATTGTATGTTGAAAGACTTCAATTAACATTGTTACTTATTCTCAGTCTTTGACTTTGGTCACCGCTGGTCCTTTGTAGACGCCGTACAATCAAATGGAAAAGATATCATAGCTGGTAAACCAAGAGCAAAAAAAAAAGAATGGTTTTGAATGGCAAGTAAATATCAGCACATGTATTATATTGTGATATTAACCTGTCAGGTCGTAGTTGGAGGCAACTATCTCTCTCTCTCTCTCTCTCTCTCTCCTCTCTCTCTCTCTCTCTCTCTCTCTCTCTCTCTTTCTCTCTCTCTCTCTTTCTCTCTCTCTCTCTCTCTCTCTCTCTCTCTCTCTCTCTCTCTCTCTCTCTCTCTCTCTCTCTCTCTCTCTCTCTCTCTCTCTCTTCTCTCTCTCTCTCTCTCTCTCTCTCTCTCTCTCTCTCTCTCTCTCTCTCTCTCTCTCTCTCTCTCTCTCTCTCTCTCTCTCTCTCTCTCTCTCTCTCTCTCTCCTCTCTCTCTCTCTCTCTCTTGTTCCTAATAATTTATCATGTAAAGAAAAATCACGTTGACAATGATTATTTAGCAACTCTTTTTCACAAGCAGATGGAGCTCGTTTTACGAGAATGTCGCAAATTAATTCCGTTTAAAACAAATTAATAGAATTTCCCATTTCATTTCTTATTAAAAATTACCATAACAGGCTATCGAGGCTCTGGGGGCTTTCTGGTAATAAGATTTTTGTAAAAAGTGACCATGTGAACAAAGCAGGGTTGACACGACACTTTCATCGTGGCAATTTCTGCCAAGAACTGGCAAGAAATCCTTGAACAAGGAATGAGCAGTGGGAGTTCAGAAAAGTAGACAGGACAAAATATTTAGCCTTTCAGCATTAAAGTAGGCTTTTGAAATATATAAAATAAAATACACCATAGACAAAAATATGATTATTTATGATGCAAAGAAGTGGATGACTGTGCGCCAATTATGAGAAATTTCAAATGCATATGAAATAGCAGATTGTGAGATACTTCTAGCAATGATTTGACAAGGAAGATAGAAGTTCAAAAATAAATTTACAGGAAATAAAAAAAAAATAAAAAAATACTGACTCGCTAGCAAAAGGGTGGATTGCATTCTTAGCATTGCGCCACAAAAAGGCCTGGCAAAATTAAACAAAAATAGAAATTACTCGCATCCAAGAACGGAGTGCAAGAGATTGGCAGTGCTGTCTGAAGTGCAGACCTACGACTGTGTATTTTCCAAAATAACGAAGCAAGCTCAAGAAAGCAGATCATTACAACGTCTTTGCAGTTCCACAAAAGAAGATCTGAACTATTATCTATAAGTCATTACATCATAATAATCAAGTAAATTTACTCATATGCTACACACGCAAGCATGCTCTTTTGCTACTCTCAGGCTCAGATACAGTTTCGGATTTAATAATCCTCTCGTTAATAGATCATTAATAATTTTATCACAGACAGCCAGTCGCTTGAACCTGCGTGAAGCCATTCCTCTGTTCAATAGTCAGGTATTTCCTTTTCACTCTGCAGGTCTATCAACCAGATGGGCTAACTGCAAACACAACAGACACACGAACGACCCTTTTACACACGAACGACCCTTTTACACACTCACTGTGTATTCGCTCCATCAAACATAGACTTCTCAGTTAGCCCAAATAATTCAATAAATTCAATAATAAATCCATTAAAAGAGAATACATTTCGGTGCAGTTTATTAACACGTACAACATAAATATATATGATTACACTTAACATCGGATAATGACAACAGTAAATAAAATGGCACGACACTTCTTTTCCTTAGATCAGAGTCTGAATCCAAATCTATAAAATTACTGAAATCTAGACCAGCGTTCCCTCCAATTTTTCCAAAGCACTGAACGGAACTTCTGATGCTTAGAGCAAACATATTTTAAAACAATATTATTTTGTAAATTAAAATGAGAGGCAGTATTTTAATGTGCGTGGCAACATTCTGGTATTCGCGGCACCAAAACAGCCACGGTGCAGCCAAGGGGGAACTTTGGTCCAAACAACGTACGACGAAGACCATCAAATAATCTAAGAGTTTTGACGTTTATTTGTTTCATCACATGAAACATATTAGTTGTTTTCGAAGTTAGTAGTGTACCAAAAAAACGAGTATGACACATTAATATCCAGAAATTAGCAAATTTTATATGGCAAGACAGAACGGCACAATAATACTTGTCACGAGTGGAGTGAGCGATAGTTAATAATTACGGGGGGAAAGGAGGAGAGTAAAATTAACGCACGTAGATAAGTAAGGAAAAGCGTGCATGTTATGAGTGGTGGGGGTCTGAATGAGGCGAAAGCACTGTATTACTATCACTGCAAGTTAGAACGTCCTAAAGAGCGGACGCAAGAGAAAGCCCAGAGGGCGAACATAAGGAGAGCAGTCGGAAGACTTGGGAGTAGTGTTTTTTCCATTGATGACTGGTGTCGGGGACGGGCCGAAGAGCCACCTCGGTGAGCCCAGGGGATAGGCCAGCATAGGGCCGGAGGCCACACATAGGCCAAGAGTGAGGCTGTCGGTGCAGGACAGTAGAGGCACATAAAGTCGTGGCAGTCTGGCCACGGACAGGGACGTAGATATGAGCGTGAATGTGCTAATTGAAATGATAATGTACTATTGCCATGTTAATGGGCTATTGAAATGATAATGTACTATTGCCATGTTGAGGGGCTATTGAAATGATAATGTACTATTGCCATGTTGATGGGCTATTGAAACGATAATGTGTTATTGCCCTGCTGAGGTGCTAGTGGAATGCGAAGGTGTTATGGCAATAGGAAGGTGATATTGAGAGACTGCGGTGCCAGTGAATTATTAATGTGCTATTAAGACCCTGAGGGGAGAGGCTGAGGCCGAAGTGTCTTTAGGAAGTAACTACCGGGTTGTGGATCCGAGGAAGAGTGCATGTGGGAATAAGGCCGTTGTACGGCAGTTAAATGCAATAATATAATGTATGTAATTGCGCTATTATCTGTATAATTATGTTTAATAAATGTGTGAGTCTGATGTGTTGTTCTGTTAAGTGTTATACTTGTCGTTCGTGATTGTTGTCCGGTCATAACTTATTACATCTCCCAGTCTGGCACTGCCAGAAATTCGCCTTTTAGTCCGGCGCAGAAATAAACAAAAGGCGAAGAACATTGGATCAACAATACACACACAGAAATGGCGTAGAAGAGTAATAAGATCTCTCTCTCTCTCTCTCTCTCTCTCTCTCTCTCTCTCTCTCTCTCTCTCTCTCTCTCTCTCTCTCTCTCTCTTTCTCTCTCTCTCTCTCTCTCTCTCTATCTCTCTCTCTCTCTCTCTCTCTCTCTCTCTCTCTCTCTCTCTCTCTCTCTCATATCACGCTTGCACTCTCATATTTCTACCCACAATCGTTGACGACGTGACTTGTTGGCAGTGCGGTGAAGAAAGTCTGTTAAGTAGCGACAAGCGAGCTCTTATATATCTAGTAGTTCTGGCTTCTTTGAGACGAGACGCCTATGTCTTGATGATGTTTTCGGTCACCTTTCGCTACATCATCTGTTCACTGAACAAGAAAGCATGAAAGCTTTACGAACAAATCGTACAGAAATTATTGTGCTTATTTTTCAGTATCAATATCAGCTTTCGGCTAATCAGAGACAATGTTTTTGAATGGTCAATATCAAGTACGGCATATTTCTCTTTCTACAAACTGAAGTTAACCAGAGGCAGCAAAATTGATGAAACGATGATCTGTTCTGACCAGAATGACTGACCAACATACTCATTACATCTACGACACAAATCACGACAAATTCAATGATTGTATTCAAAAGAAAAAAAAATAGTGATCAACAAATGAAAATACACATTCTGAGGACAACACTTTGTGACCTATGTTCTTAGAAATCAACTTTTTAAGGACTGGCTCAACAGTCGTATTCATAAGATGACAAATATACGAACACTATTTTCTTTTCACATTTGAAACTGCATGGATTCTTCTAGAAATACAATAATTACCGCCTAAAACATAGCTGGTCATCAAGTATGAGCACCCAATTTATTAGACAAACTCAATAACTGGTGCCGGTTACATTTTTACCAACCAAAGACCAAAATACAGTGCTTTCAAATTATACATTATTTAAAAATCCAAATAAATCCATTGTTTTTCCTTGGATAGCAGAGACTACAAAAATATATCAACAACAAAATGTTCCTTGAATGTATTTAACCACATTAATAGCACGGACACTTGATTTTTGTTTTTGTTATTATTAATATCATTACTATTATTATTATTATTTATATTCATTACTGGTGTCAGCTAAACAGTGAGCTGCGTATTGAGCTCTATGAATGACTGGGTGCTCATGAGAAGAAAGGAAATGAAGAGGATGCAGAAACTACCCAGATCTATACAAGCACAAACGTACACGATGTCAGGATCTACATCTGTGTTGATTACATTTATCTCCTGAGACGAATCTTCTAGAGCTCGTGGCACATCGTCTATTTTTGGAAAATTCTTTGGGGCAAAATCAGCCTGTTGGATGTTGTTATTGACAAATGTAGTTGGGACATTTGGTCTATTCTGTGGCTTGGCGGGGTCTCTTGTGTTGACTGTTTCGGCAAGGGTGACGTTTTCTTTCGGAGTTTCACAAAGACTTTGGAGTTCCGAAGAGCATAAACTTGGACTTTCGGTAGACATGGACTGAACCTTTTCCAGGCATGTTTTGTGTGTGCTCCTCTGTTTGTAAAGTCTGCAAAACTTTTTCTTGCGTTTGAAGCGAACGGGGAAGCCGAAAATGAAGATCGATTTGAACTGGTCGTTGTTAAAAATGACTTTACTCCAGCGTACGGTGATCACAACCACTGTCATCACAACACACATGGAGCTAAGAAGGAACAAAGACACCAGGTAACGTAGGATGATAGGTAAGTCCACAGAAGAGGATGGCATGATGCTTCCGATGTACGTAATATACACAGCCAATGACAACAAGTTAGTGAGTGTATAAGCCAGTCTTTCTCCGCTCTCCACTGGTACAGCAAAGCTGATCAAGCTCAACAGTGAAACAGTGACCGCTGGGACAATGACGTTAAGGACGTAATACGTAGAGCGCCTCTGAAGTTTTAGAATAACATGCAACGTTTGAAATTCATAGTTTGGTTGTCCATAATACCGAATCTCAGTTCCAAAGCCAAGCACTCTCCACTCTCCATCCTCCAAATAGTTCTCTGACTTTTGGGGGCCCCGAGGATCTGATTCAATCGTGACGTCTTTCTTGGAGGCATCTAAAACACCGAATCCGAATTTGCAAGACTGGTAATCACAGGGAAAATAGGTCATGTCCAGACTACACGATGTCTCAAGAGTGCCTGAGGAAATGAAAGTGACTGTGCCGTCGGGGAGAACCAGGTGAGTTGTAGGCAGGTTAAAGAGTGTTGGTCCCTTAGATTGTGATTCTTCAATGTAGACGCTGGGGGCCCAAATTTGGTCTTCATCGAAGTACATGCGGTCAATACCACCATGAATGCTGGGATCCCACACAAGGTTTTTGTCCGTCCTGGTATGATTTGAATAGAGAAGTCATTAACAGTTTGCACTTTGGTGTTCTTTTATGAAGAAGAAAACGTTTTTCCGATCCTATTTATTTGGTCTAACGGCAAAGTTTAGATATCCACGTGAATATTTTGGAAAATAAAACTTAGCTTTAATTTATTCCCAAATCATAACCTAATAACTAACCCTGCTAGCATTATCGAGCAACCGACCGACGTCTATGGCACAGAAAACCACAGACTAACAGTTTTGATAAATTGTTTCTTTTTATAATTATAACCAACGAAATAGTTACTGTTCTCCCAAAGGGTTGAGTTGAGAGGAGTGAGGGTTATATTCTCAGCCAAAGACAGACATATCTTTGCTTCTAAAATCAAAAGCCGAAGCCGACTTCAAAATACAAAAGAAACATAAAAATCACAGATTCTCTTATGTGGCACACAATAACTTTTACCATAAGTTAGACAGAGGAAAGTATTTGCCACTTGATATATGTCTGAATTCTCGCCCAACCACCTTGTGGAAAGAAACTGTTTTTAGAAATATCGATGTCTATTGCAAGTATAGCGACAGCTAAAGAAATCATCCGCGGCTGCTCGATTTCCGGGAAATGCTAATCGTTTACACCAGTATTCCAGGCACGCTAGAAATCCGAGAAAGAAAGCAAATAATCCCGGCCACAATCTTTATCCCGCCTGTTCTCATCAATCATTTCATTTAGAGTCTGTGGCTGCAAAAGTGCATTCATCTTCAGACAAAATATAAACTAATACAGTGAGAAATAATTGAAGGATTTGACCACAAAATGAGATAACTCCATTTTACTCGTCTTGAGAAGAGGATCAATTTTTTGTTCGAAATAAGCCCTTAACTTTTGTTAGACTAGCTGAGTTTACCATGAATGTTATCCTTCATTCAAAAACCAAATAAAATGTTATTTACATGCTTTTGATGTTCGCCCTGATCAAATGGATCTTTTTTTTTTGTGTGCAAAACTAGATGAAGTTCCGGGCATTATCCGGGATAAACCTGTGAACTCACCGTTCTATCGCTCTCTCTTTTTAGTCTATAAAGTGTCCCATAATCTAGTCTTACTACAGATTTCACGAGCTCCAGAGCACTACTCATTCATTTTTGATAAGGAAAATGTGCGCACAGAATTGAACGCGTATTAATATCGTTTTCCGATGCTGTGGGCTTACTACAGGGAGCCGAAACAAAGATCATTGTACTGTACATTTTTACAACTTTTTATTTAAAAATACCTGAAACTTGAATCAACACAATCGGTCGATACAAAAGCGATTGGGCTGGATTAGCTGACGCTTAAGAAAATTAATTTTATAATTCTTGAAACTGTCATCTAGTTTATAGCGTTGAGCAAAAAAACAACAAAACATGGCCAAAATATCACCCCAACGAATTACTCCCGCCACTATTTTTTTTTCATATATAACAAGATGAAATAGACGTCTAAATCCATTGTTGTTTTTTTTCTTTTTTGTTTAAAAAATTTGTCAAACATCTAGGAGCTGCTGTTTAAATATAGATGAGTGAATTGGTAAATCTAAATCTACAGAAGCTATCCAAGCCAAATTTTACTAAATGTACATTTAAAGTCTGGGTTCTAGGTCTACTTGTACATCAAGATCTAGAAAGATCTGTGCGAGATCTTTCAGTAAGCCTCACAGACTGACTGGAATCTTAGCTTCTACCTAGACTGTAGATTTAGATCTAGAACCTGACTTCCATCTCGTTGTAGATTCTAGTGTATAATCTTGTTTATAAGTAAATAGTTAGACGAAGATCTAGATTTACGATGAATGAGGCTATTCCCATTTGGATTTGCCGAATTTAGTCCAAAAAGCAGTGCGACATTTATCGCGTTTTACAAAAAGGAGACGATTTTCTATATATTATGTCACTTTTTGTGGATTTTTTTTTTAATCGGCACTTTTCTCCGATTTTGTGAAAATGGTGCCTATCGCTTTTTGCGCTCACCTTTAATTATAAAGACCATCTCTGTGCAGTTTCACAGCCTTAACTAAAATCCTCTTGTGGCCTTATGTTGGTTACTTTAATCAAAATCATTAATCTTACACAGCAGATTTAACTAATCAGATAAATGTATATATATATATAAATATTTCACACGTGGTGTTGTTTACTGATAAATTAAAAATATTTTCAAATACAGAACCCCATTTCAGATACAGCGCTATATGTAGCTGATGAAGTGTATCAAAATATGGAGCATTGGGAATTGGAGGGTTAATGTTCGAAAACAGGCATGAGATTCTGAATGTTATTTGCTATAGAAAGGTGTTAAAGAAAGAGACTTTGGGGAAATAAATTCAGATAAGGGTCCTTGCAAGATCCCGGACAATATGAGACAATTTTATTGTATTTCTGTATGTTACTCTGTATAGGTATCCTACCATTGTACACTGACCACAGCAAGGACCGATATCCGCTGTTTGACGTCGTCAATGTCCGACACTGATAGCAAATCGAACTGAAGGGAAACTGTCATGGCATCAGATTGGTTTCGTAGTGGGCGAATCTGGCGACTGGAATCCGACAAAAAAGGGCATATTGAAGCACCAGAGACAGTATGATAAGCTGTCATCATTCTTTTAATACATCTGCATGCCATATGGGTGGCCTCGGGCAAACATCACCCAAGTCCGAATTTTTATCTATTTATTCATTTTTTTGTTGTGGAACCCAGATGGACCCCAATCTGGGTCTATGTAAAATGCCATCATGGGACACAATTTAAAAGATATATATCATTCTATACTGTGATCAGACCATATATCCTGTTTCTGTTTCCACATAATATAATCAGTTTTTTCTTCTTGCTGTAAAGTTGACTCTTGTGGACTTGGGCAGTTTGTGCCCGAGACCATCAAGTTGCTGGTTAATTATAGCAATCTTGTAGTATAACAGCATCACATTACATAAAAAACAACAACAACAACAACACATACACACACAGAAAATCGATAGGACAGCAACAGGGATTGAAACAATGTTAAAATGACAAGAAAGAAAAAAGGTTGTAAGTTGTAAAGCCGCGCATTTGAAACAAACAATAAAGTAACGTTGCAATAAATTAAGCAAGGATGGGGGAAAAAAAGCAAACTTTCAGTCATAAAAGGATTTTCTCTAAGATAAACAAAATAATGTTCTAATAATAATGTGAGACAATTTTATCACAACTATCCGAGCAACTAAGAGAAGCCAAAATTACAATCGTTGTAATGGTTCACCCATTTTTGCACAGATAGTTTACTGGCATCGATATATTTCATCAAGTTGTCTTTTGCGCCCACCAAACAAGGAAAATAAAATAAAAATAAAACAGAAACAAATAGAATCCATTGTTAAAAACCAAGACTGCGACCAAAAAAAAACAACAACACGTGAAAACCTTTTGAAAAGCAAATGAAAATGCTTGTTTAAATGAGGGGAACATTTTCAACTTTAAAATTGGCGTCCCATGTACAGACCTCTTCCGTCTGACAAGGTACTTTTCAGATGCACAGAGAGCTTTTAAACAACGAAAAGAAACGTTTCAGGGGAAATTTCCAGACTTTAGTTATGTTTGTTTAGTTTGTGACCGACCTTTCCTGCTCACTTGTTTGTCAAGAAAACAAATCAGATGGCGTAAACCATCTGTGCAGAAGCGCTTGTGTTTGTACTGATAGAACATTTTAACGTTAAACAAATGAGTACAGTCCTTTTTTATTGAGTTCTGGTTGTTGTTGTTTATGCTATTGTTGTTACTGTTGTTGCCGTTGTTTTTGCCGTCATGTTTTGAAAATATGCTTGGATGGAATGCATAAACAACCATATTCGGAACCTTGAAATAAGTCACGGAATTACATAATTACTTTATTCCTACCCCTTGCGACGCTGTCCCGGCACTTTTTGGGAAAATAACGATGTTCCTGTTAGGAGAAGATCGATCGATACCAATAAATCCTGAAAATGTTCTCTGCTCAGTGACGGGAAACCTTACATCCTGGCACTAGACAAGGCAAATGTGACTTTATGTCTGGGGCCAAAGATAATTGCCAACACAGAAAGTGTTGAATAAAACCAAGACAAACAAAATTCGTGCCAAAGCTCTCCTAGCATTACTTGGAAGGACAGAATATAAGTATCCAACATGTAAAACACAGGCTTGTGTGTCAGGCAGTCAAAGTCGAATAAACTGGAAATAATATAACAACGGTGCTTTATTTATAATGCATTGTGCTATTAACTCTTTCAGCTTGGCCATAAAATTTCCAACCAAAACACAAGAAACGAACATGGACACTTCAGGCATGGAACACCTGTGAACACAAATGTTAGTCATTTGTACTAACGGTCAAAGAAATACTCGTCGTACATGTTTAAGACATAACGTTTTACAAAATGGTCACCATCTGATAATTTGTCCGTCTATGACCCTCTATGTTAACAACATAATTGTGATATGTCGAAATAAATATAGTCATGATAATCTCTTTATGGTTCAAATAACGTAGGATAAAGAGAAAAACAACAACAACAACATCGCAAACAAGATAATTATTATGTTATACATGCAATGCGAACCTGTAGTTTCCCAGGAGATCTTCATATAGGTTGAAAAAATCATTCTCTGTTGCGTTACCCGAAACACTTGCCAGATAGCCCAATGCTAAGATGATTTGGATGCAGGTATTGCTGAAGTTCATCCTTACAGTTCTGTGCGTAGACCCGGGATGGCTGCGGCGGTATGGCATCAGCGACAAACAGAGATTTCCTATTCACGTGCGCTATTTCACTCTGCGCGAATCAAATGTTAGGTAAGCCGTTCTACGCTCACACACGATGGGAATGATGGGACATCTCATTCAGCGGTTTAAATATTCTTGTCAGTTCAAAGTGGTACAGTAAAACTTCGGATTCATTTAAAAAAACGTGAAAGTAGGTGGAGCTGACAGGCTTAATTTTTAGTAATGATCACTAATAGGCAACTTCTGAATACAGCGTTATATTGTCTGGATGAATGTGTCTACTACAAAAGTGCAGTCTTATTGTAAACTTTGGCTTAGACTTTCGATCAGAGTAACATTAAATTGTCCTTATTTTGAAGACTGTTTACCGTAGCTGAACCAGCGTGTTAAATGTCAGCAAAGCAAACATCGCCCTGAGGCTGGAATCAGGCGGGGTGAGACAAATAACACAAATAATTGATGAATTAACGCGTTTTCTTCCTTCCTTCTGGGTTTATGTCAACAAAATGCAAATGATAATGTATACCTCTGAAACTGATTTGAAAAGAAATGGATTGAGTATATCAAATTGGGCGACAATGTTCATCAGTTTCTCATCCAGCCGTCATTACAGAGATACACCGTGAACGCAGAAACGTGACCAGCTCCCATTGTTTATTTCCGGGCCCGAATCTGGGATTTATCCGCTGACCAAAATATATTTCATCACAGTCAAATGTTAACCAAAAACACAGACAATACGACAAAGCAGAGAACAACAACAAAAAAATTGCTTAAACACAGACAGTACTACAAAACAGAGAACAAAAAACTGCTCTCCCTATTGGACACCAATCTGATAAAGTCCCTTATTCAAACAAAGCAAAACAAAAGGAGAAAGGAAATGAACGACGTTCATGACAAGTAGCGAAGATAATGGCTATAAGGAAGTTGAAGTTCAAGAATCTGGTCACCTTCGCATCGACTCCTCAACATCACATGCCGGGGGATTCTTCGTTCATCAGCTGAGTCACTACAAAATCTTGTGTCAATTTATTTACCACGAGATCACCCGAGAGGTCACGTGAAAGCCTAGGTGGCCATTTTTGTTTTAAGCAAAAATCGAAAGTGCCGTCTTGGAAAAAACGCAAATTGTACAATGGGTGCACTGGTTCGAGTTTGGGGTGTTTTTTGGTGTTCCGACTTTCAGGGGTCATTCGCCGCGGGCATAATATGAAGGAAGCGCAGTGTTTCATGTATTCCTAAGGGTGTATCTGTTTGAAATTTACAGACTGAAGTATCCTGTTCTGTGGTTACTGTTATACGTTGTTTGAGAGTACAGTTATAAAAAAAAACAAAAAAACACGACCTTTCTTACAAACCGAAATTGCATATTATGTGGTAGTTTAACTTATACATTGTATTACAAAAATGTTTCATTTCTGTTTCAAGAGAGAATGTGATCTCCGGGCCACATATCACAACAAAAACGTATCCAAGAATAAATAATTTTATCTGGTATGTTAACCAGCCACAAACAACTCGTGCCTTTAGACAAGGTTTTAACTCTTTCTCGTTATTAATGTTTTCTTTTCCAATGGTACAGAAATCATTTTCAACAACTTCTTTCCTTCACTGATTAGCAAAAAATGTACTAATTATATCAAGCCTAAACCCAGCCAACAAAATTCTAAAATGTGCCCGAATTCATACGAACCCTACATTGTTTTTGTTGTTTCAATGCTACATAGCCTAATCAGAAACCTTTTTCTTTTTATTTCCCATTCTTTGTAACGTGTGTTTATTGTTTCTCACGCAAGACTTTGTAGCATGTAATATTTTATTCCCTTTCTGTGTGTGTGTGTGTGTGCGTGTGTGTGTGTGTGGGTGTGTGTGTGTGTGTATGTGTGTGTGTGTGTGTGTGTGTGTGTGCGCGCCATATTTTGACTCGTTCCAAGCCCTGCTCTGGCCCAACAGATTTTCTGCTGTTTTTTTTTTTTTTTAACAAATTGTTTTTTTTTTTGTGCCCGCGTTAAACCTGCACTCGGAGGAAACAGTGACAAAGTCAACATGATTTGACCCGAGTTAACTTTGTGGAAGACTAAACAACATTAAGCAATACAACAATGCCGGAACAACCGTTTATCTTCATGCTTTTAAGCCACATTACAGAGAACTGCAAGGGCGAGGTCACTGTGGGCTTTTCGTTCCAATTTTTTATCCATCCATTCATCCATCAGTCTATCTATCTGTCTATCTATTAATCTATCTATCTATCTATCTTTCCATTAATTTTGTATTTCAGTCTGTCATTCTGTCTGTCTACTTAAATTTGTATTAAGTACACATAAATTTATTGAATCATCCTTCTGGTGTTTCTGTATGCCAGTTCTCCTGGTTATTCACAAAGCTACAGGTCCGCACATCCTACACTTCGTCATTACTGCAATTGACCGCCTGTCTGCATTTATGTCTCTTGTTTTTTGTTGTGTGTCTTGTTGTTGTTGTTATTGTTGTTTTGCTTCTTGTTTTTTATTGTTTTTTATAATATCAAACTTATAATAAAAGCTTGGTCAGGCATACAAATTAGGATCTAGTACAAGAGGCTGTTTTCAGGAGACTGATCTAAGCCAGAGGAATATGATCTAAGATCGGCTTCTCATATTACCAACCCTACCACTCACCTGATGTTAATTTAGCCCTCAGAGATCCCATTTGATAAGGGTGGTCCTAACGATCTGACAAGTGTCCGTTCTCCATTTATTTCTTTGTGTGGATGTGCAGACATGCACTACATTTCCCAAAACACAATGGGAATTTGATAATACAAATAAAAACAATTAAGCCAATATCACATGAGTCGTTTATTGGCGGATAAAAACAAACTGATGTCATCATTCATGAATCGTTTATGAGAAATCTCTTGGCAATATCATGGGCAATTGTTATGTTCACATTCTATTTATATCATGAAAATGTCAGCTCTCATTTACAGAGTATCCTAAAAACCAGTCCTGTATCCGTCGTGCTCTTGATAAGAACATGAACCGTTCAATAACTGAATTAACCCATGCTTTTGACACATGGGAACATATAAAATATACTATTTGATTTGTTCTGACATTCAAGCATTTCTTCATCAAACAACAAACAAACAAAAAACAAACAAACATTCAAAGGAAAATGTAGTCAATAGGCCTCCTAAATGCTCCATAATGTTTTCCAGTCAAACAGCTGTGAGATGTTCTTTTTTCTTTTTTTAATTCCTATAATACAGCAAGGACATGTGGCTTTTCAAAGCGGTTCCGGTTTCAGGTGTATTGAAATATTATTTGCAGAGCTGAAATTTGTCGGTATTATTTCCATTCAGTGCTTTATGTGCGGAGTGATAAAGAGGTGGAATCAATTGATGAGGCCCAACTCAAAGGAGCCCCACAAGGATCCGCTGCTGGATGTTTTTCTCGCCAGCATCACCTTGAATCTGTCAAGCCTCACCTCGAATTGCCAGTGTCTACGAGATTTGCGAGCCTCTCATGAATTCCGGATCAATTTTGTCTCCCTCCTCTCTCCACGTTTCCGATCACGTGTCCAACGACAGGAACTAAACCAGATGTCTCCCCTCGGGCAATTGAAAATGTACTTTTCCTCACTGGGGAAAAAGGATTTGCCGACGTAAATGATGACCTTTATCATAATGTAAGCCAGTGTTTTTGGGACCACCAGATCCTTTTAAACATTTACATCATTTTAGATTTTTTTTTCACTGGTTTTAGTTTTAACATTTTAAATGTCCAATCCATAAGATGAGAGTAATTCATGCTTTGATGAGGATATGACTTCTGTTTCCTGGTGATTGTTTGAGATTATACTAGCAGACATTATTATTTTAATTGCTATTTGATGCAAACAAATATGGTTGCAGCTATTAGTTTTACAAATGATCAGAGCTGTAGAATGACAGCCATGGGGCACGGGCATTGCACAGGTTAAAGAATGCAAACATATTTATCTGAAGTTCACTGTAAAGCAAATTAAAGTGGAGGTTAAACGTTGCAAATTTCAATTCAGAATTGCGCACTAGAAAATGTACCACACAGACGATGCTTTCAGTGCTACAGCAGTATAAATATGGACATCCTGCTTTAACTTATCTCAAGCCCATCCTTAATGCTTGTTCCAGAATTTACAATTTTATTTCTACCTCACATATCTATGTAAGCGAGTAACCATTACGTTTCCCGTGCAACCAAACTTCGTCAAATGGTTCGTTAATTTAAAAAGTGTCAAGTGAAACCAACCACTACACACTGGTATATTGAGTCAAATTTTCTTGTTTGTCATGACGGCAAAATTTTCAGATGCAAATCCTAATTCACGTTCCTTAAAAAAAAATCGTAATAATTATAGCTGAAATTTGAGTAAAAAATAAAATGCTAAATGCAAAATCATGCGACTGAATTTACTGTTTCTTACCATCGCGGTTACCTAGAATCTCTCTTGTTTCGACAAATTGGGCAACATAATTATCTGAAACTGCCTGAAATAAAGGTTTGTTCATGTCTTGAATGAAGTAATGACTTTATTTTTCTTCAAGATTTTCGGTTTCTACAACGGAAAGGGAGACTTTCAAAATGAACTTCTCTTCATTACCTTTACAGTCAATATCATCGCTGTCTATATCCAATCCTACAGTCTCCACAGTCAGCTCGTCCTACCACCAACGTTATCAACCACGACGATAACAGGGACAAAGGAAGGCGAAAAAAAAAAGGGAGAAAAGAGTTTTTAAAAAAAGGGTATTGCAAAGGCAGTTATCTTTTTTAATCGACAGAATTGGAACTACAAAAGTACATACTTGTCGAAGCAGAAGCAAATACTGGTTGTCATAACAACAAGACTGTCAACACTCTAAAATGTATTGGTATGTGAAAAGGGAGTGTGTATGTGTGTGGAGCGGGGGGCTTTGGGGGTGGGGGGGGGGCGCAGAAAATATAAAGCATTTTTAATTGTCTTGTAATCTGTCACCTGACAGAAATAGACAGTTTGAATTACCTTCACATAATTTTTCTGGAACTGTACGTAGAACTCTCTTCTGGCTCTTTGCTTCCACTAACAGCCTTGTAGTTTTGCTGTAACACTACCAAATTTAGTCAGAGCAATAACTTCGTCATTGTGTTGCCATACTACTTTGTGCATATTGTAATATTGCTACTTACAAGAACTGGAACACTACACAGAGATGGGAACTAAGCATGAATAAATTATTGGTGTGCCTAATGCAGCGATTACCCGGCCAGCCAATATAATAATATGAATGACATAACATTAATACAAAGCTACAACAGGATTCTCCCTTTTGTTTACCTGTATATGAAGGTCACTTGAATCTCCCGCTGGAATTTCGTAAAATCTTTGATGGTTAGTTTAAAATATTCACATTATTGGATCTAGTTCTATGATTTTTCTTTTTGTTCTTCAAAAGGATTGAGTAGCCAATTGGATAAACGTTATGCTGGTGATAAATGTAAATATAAATATCAAAATGACAAAACTGTAATTATTAATTACATTAGATATCCACAAAGCATCCTCATCAGTATGTGAACTGCTGTGGTCTTGTACATTTGTACTGTCAACGTTCTGTTCAGTAGTCAAACTGTTCATGATGTTTTGAATGTAGTTTCCCTTCTGACTGGTACGGTTGAGAGGCAAGTTATTGTTTCCTGTACCCACATAAAGTTTGTATGGTTCATCCTTGTCGCCTGTTTCACATATAATACTCATCCCGCTGTATGGGCTTTGCTTATCTGGTACCTGAAATGTCCAGTTCTCTCTTCCGGGGAGTCCATCCAGAGGTTGATTCCTAGGATATTCTTGGCGTTTGATGGTGAAAGGGATGCCGAATACACGCATGATTTTTGTGGTATCATTCAAGATACGCACGTGGCTGTTGCGCACAGCTATGACCACGACTGACAGCACAACACATGAAGCATTCAGGACAATCAAGCCAGCGAGATAACGAAGGACAATAGGTATATTACCTGATGATTTAGGAAGCTGACTGGCAATATATGGTATATACACCGAAAGTGCTAGCATTGTCGTCAGTGCAAAACTTAACCGTTCACCACTTTCTGCAGGAACCCCAAATGTCAGTAAGCCCAACAAACCCAAAACAACAGCTGGAATGATCACATTGCACACGTATGACGTTGGGCGTCTCTCGAGATCAATTTTGACGGTCACAGCCCCAAACATTATCGCTGGTGAACCAAACGAAAAAGAGCCCATGGAAATATTATGCAAAATCCATTCTCCATTCTCAATGTACAAAGATGAGATGAAGCTCTCACTATAGCGTGAAGCCGGAAAGATGTCAACGTCACGATTTGAAGTACCTTCTGTGCTGAAGGTAAAAATGCATGATTGAGAATCAAATGGAAAATACATCATGTCCAGATTGCAGACTGTCGACATTTTCCCGCTATAGCCGACTGCTACCTGGCCATTGAACAAAACAATGTACTGGGAGTGAATGTCCTCTAGACTAGTACTAGAAAACTTGGAGACAAGGATTGGCGCCCAGATCTGCTCTTCAGAGAACATCACCCTGTCGATGCCTCCATAATCAGCAGGGTTCCACACCAAATTTTTGTCTTTCCTGTAGTAAATGGAAAAGACATTTGAAATGCCATTTTCAGATCTATAGAAGGGGGGGGGGGGAAACAACAAGAAAAGTAACTACAAAGTTAAACAGTTATATTTACTGCATTCTAGCACTTCATAACAAAGTCAATTTCTTTATCATACAAAAATAGGATCTTAAGTGCAAAAACCTCTGAAGGTAACTGTCGCCACTTAATGAAAACAGTGGTTGTTAAATCTTTAGTTCTTCCATTCAGCCAGCCAAACATTCACGTAAGCAATTACATGTGAAAAATATTCAACGAAGAGACAACAAAAAAAATGTAACCAATGATGATGAAATGAATTAACTAAGAATGAATGAGTCAGGCACTCATAGCACTGCCATTTTCTTCCCCATATAATACGCAACTCACCAGGTCGCAGTGACTACGCCCGAGATGGTCAAACGCTGTTCCACGTCATCAAGCTCTTCAATGCTCGTGAGAGAGAAGCTCAAGGCCACATCAATCGCAGCTGACTGGTTAACTATAGGTCTAACCTGCCGTCTATGGATACACCATTCAAGGAAAATTGTTACATTGGATACTACATTTGAAAAAAAATCTGTTGCTGTGTGTGGATGCAACATTAAGTAAAACAGTTAAACCTTCAAATTTTGGTCAAAGTAATGTGCTATGCAGAGTGACAACTACAGTATGACCGTCGGTGCCATCTTAACGTCATGACGGGCCCCCGGGAAAAGAAATAAGCTGCGGCAACATTCAGAAACCAATATAAATTTGCATGTATGTGCCCGGGCCCGATCCCCCTTAAACCCCTGGGGCCCTTGAGCAACTGCCCAGTGTGCCCATGCGTTAATACGGCTCTGATGACCGTGGTGGATTTGTCTCAGCCTCCTCCGGCATGACAAAAAGAATTTAAATTGTCTCAGTGTAGACCAAATCCTAACCTGAGTAAAGAGAACGGTTTGCGAGTTCTCTGTGTACAACAACGTTATCTTCATACCTGTAATTTCCAAGTAAGTTGTCATGCAGTCTGATGACGTCTGACTCAGTTGCCCATGCTGAGGTCTTGTGGAGCATGGTCAGGACTAAAACTACTGCGGTGAATGTGACTGTTAAGAAACATTTCCCCATTTTTGTTGTCCGCGCTAAAAAAAAAGAAAATAAAATGTAGGTATGTTCCTTTAGGTTCAGAAAATAACAGAGGACTGTATCTGGCAGTCCCATTTAGTGATGTTCCTGCGATATTGTTATATGCCTCTTGAAAAGAATCAGATCATTATGAAATATCCAGAAAATTATAAACAACAGCAAACCATTACAAGATCCGCGAGGCAACAGTGAAACAACACATTTAATTCTTATGGAGTCTCGAAATTTTAATAAGAAATGTGCTCAGTCTGAAATCTCCTTTAAATGTAAGCTGCAGAAACTGGTGTGAAGCGAACTGATTCGTGCCAAAACTCACTGGAGCTGTTACCCCATTTGCGTAATGTTTTTATGTTGTTTTGCACTTGTCCCCAGATTATGGAAACACATGTTCACACATTATATTATTATAATACTGTGTATTATAATGCATTATATTATTATAGTACTGTGATTTAACGTGTCTTTCTAACATAGGTGGGATTAGCCATGAGCGAAGGTGCAGAAGGAAGGACATCTAGATCAGCAGCTTGGACCGCCTGTCAAGACTTAAAGAGCCAGACACATCATCACTATCACTGTGATTTATTTCTTGAAGCCAGTCCTCGAGAACATACTGATATCTATGGACTCATTTCATTGTTTGTTTGTTGTTGTTTTAAAAAAATCAAAATCCCTACTCAGTCCTCAAGTAAGTAAGTTAGGACATGCACCAATACTACATCAAATTTCAGGCAAAGGGCGAAGAGGACATGAGAACACTGATACCTATAGCTTCATTTTATCTTCTATTACTATTAGTGCTCAAGTAAAACTTTACTTACCAGATAGGTAACTTAGGACATACACCAGCTCGATATCAACTTTCTGGTGAGAGGAGAATAATGTGCAAGTTCAAATTCTGGAACCAACCAGTAATGGCGACTGCCTCACGCGAAAACTGTTTTACATCGCCTAGTAGGCGCTTTTTATAGTAGTCTGTCATTTTTACATAATGTCTGCGAACGTCACTTGGCCCCACGTGAACGGAAGTCAAGGAATGAAAAAGAAAAAGAAAAAATTACGAAATCACAGCTGGTGTAACGTCAGGAAATGTTGTTTTCACAAGTTATTTGGCTGGCAATTGTTGCAGGCTTGAATTACTCGTACATTAAATGGACAGTTTATGCAAAAGGGTCAAGTCAAATAGTTTTGTGAATGCTATTTCCTGTAATAGTATTACATTTGGCACAGAATGGCCTTACGAAAATGGTGAATCGATTATATTAAGGATTTTATAAGTGCCCCCCTCACCTCTCCCCCCTCCCTCCTGTCTGATGCTTTAGCATTGTACAAGTGGTTTCGTGTTTGGATTTATGAAGTACAAAAGGTCAGAAAATCTTGCATATAGACTAGTAAGAGTAACACTTTTTTATTTGAAGGCAGACAGAAAATGCATTAAGAAAAACATAATTATTCTGACTCATTCTCGTCGTCAATTGTACGCTCACAAAATAATAATGGCCATTATAAAAAAAATAATAATATTGCTTAATAATATTCGGAAAACTTTGGTATATTTATTCGCAACAGCGTAACCCCCCCCCCCCCCCCCCTAATCCGTAATCAGCTGGTCAGCTTTTGTAGCCAGACTTCCGATTGTCGTTAGAATAGGAAAAGTTGAAATTACTGCCATTTCAACAGTGACATGCAGCTTTTGTCAGCAGGCTGATCTTGAAGTTCAAGGATCTATTTCTGACCCGACTTGACACATATACAAAAAACAACTGTCTGTATTGCTGGCTTTCTTTAGAATAAAAAGAAACACAGGGATCACAGTGATTTTTGAATGCTGCCACCAGTTCTAATTAAACTTCGCGCTAATCCTAAGCCTACTCTTAATCTGAACTCACATTTCCCTATGGTAGTCCCAAGCTTCTAAAAATAATGTTGTAAAACGTTCTCCCCATGGTGAGAAGTCACTTCTCTTCAGAAAACGCTGCTTTCTCCTCCCAAAGGAGCATGGTATTCTGCAAGCCCCTAACTCCTTTTGACCAGTAATGTCTTTTACATTTCCTAAAAGCTACATTTCATGGCGACTTTTCTTTGTAGTTTTCCACTGATAATTTTCGGAGAAAATAAGTAACAATCAACTTCAGACTGGCATAACGGGATCTTCAGTCATGTGCTGATCAGGTCGAACAAATGGGAATGAGTCCAATAAGGTAATACTTTGAGGGCGCTTACACTCTGGTCCATTAACTTTCATAACATTTTATTATTTTATTTACTTACTCATTTCTATGGGAAAAATGAATGCCCATTTCCTACCTTGTAGTATGATATACGGTACTTTAGGGTTGTTAGTCGCAAGTTTAGTGTAGTCATGGTGCATTAACGGTATAGCATGAAGTGAATGTTGAATGTACCAATTTTTAACCTTCCATTACTGTACTTCCATACGCATCAGAGGCTATGGTTATGATGAAGGTGCTTTGACGGACACCGACTCATTAGTTATCTAATCAAAACATACACAACAACACGTGGTGGAAGCACGTGGGACAAGTGACATTATAACTAATTGCCATCTTCTTTACTGCTCACGAGCAAGGGAGAAATGTTATTGTATTTCCTGTGGGAACGACAGGGAACAAGAGCATTTGTGAACGTAAAACGCCCGGCTCAGTTCCAGTATAGGGGAATTGTAACAGAGTTTAACGGTCACTTGTGTTTCATGATGTCTAATATTCCTGGGTTCTCGGTCTCACGAACTTAATAGGTGCTCAGGAACTTACTAGGTACTCACGAAATTACATCTGTGACTAAACTTTTTGGTATTCATTCAGACCTGAATCATTCGGTCCAGACTGCGTTTGATCAGTTTAACCGAACACCAAATGTTTCCATGTCCATATAATACTTTAAAATGGTATTTGTAAATTAAGTGCATTTAAAGTTAGAGACTTGAAACTAGATTAAAACAGATTTTGATTTCGTAAATTCGAGAGCACCTCGATGCCTACTACCTATTGTGAACTCCGGATAATAATATGTTTCTTGCACGTTGTTGTAATCCCAATCAACCAGTAAAAACACCCAATCACTTAATAATTTACCAAAATTCACGAAGCTGACAATAGATAGGTATTACCTGGCTAAATGATAACTAACTTTGAGGATTATTTGCTATACGGCTGTGGAAATTAGCTTTCAACTGACAGTTGACAGATGGTTTGAGAGAATCACTAGTGTTTCATTCTGAGAAAAACAAACAAAGACCTTTTACTGTAAATGCAACGTTTTTGAAAGAAGAACCCACCGACATTATGGTAATGCGATGTCATCTCGGTAGGTAAAATAAAAAAGGAGTTAGCTGGTGAAAGTAGTCACTATTCAAACCTGTCCTCCCACGACTAAGAGGTAATAATATAATGTTGATCATAACGATTTTGTGCTTACTTTTTGGCATTAGTATTGAGTCAAGCATAATGGGCAATCCTAGACGCCGGATGCGAGAAAAGACATGAGCTGTTTCAAACCAGCACGTTCGCTGTATTTGCGTTAAACAGGTAGTGTAAAGACATCAGCTTCATTCAGAACTCCCGAGTGGAGAGGCTACAGTTATCTTCAGACACTTTCTGTCTATATGTTAAATAATATACCAATCCCTGAATTTGGAAACGTGCCGTATTCAGATGGTTTAGGACCTAAAATTAAGCTGGCTAGATTTTTCTGCAACATGGACTTTGGAGTATAAAAGACGCCATTGTCCAACGCTTTCGAGTCTGAAAATGGGTATTAAGATACGAAATATGAAGAGTGAAGAATGATCTGCTCAATTTTATGTTTTCTCTGTTGTAAAATTAGATACTCTCTCTCTGCGATAGCGTTTTCACATGACAAATTTTGGGATACCAACAGAAAATCAAGAACGTGTGAGACAAGGCGACCCAGTATGAGTCTTTTTTGGGGTCTACTATCTCTGCAAAACCGATAACCAAGCTCTATATGAGAGAGAAAAGATCAATCAAAAACGTTTAAAATTCTAGTGCAGTTCGATTTTTAGACTAAGATGATTTTCGAATAGGCTGTACAGAATACAATTCCGACATTCTTTAAAACATACACATTTTTCTCATTTTTAAGGTTTACATTATATGTGAAAGATATAGAAAACGAGGTGGGAAAAAGCATTACTACCTCTTCTCAGTTACGGATGCAACATTTCATACGCCTTTCTGATCATCCATTCTACCAAGTTGCTGAGGGGTAACAAAACCCACAGAAGATACCTAACGACCAGTGACGGGTGAAATGGTTTTCGTGCTTTATTTTTTTTTTTTTTCAAAAGGAACATTACATCAGCTGCAACACTGGTAAAGGCATCATGAATTCTCCAAATGCCATTGGCAAAAACGTTCTATAATAACTTCCCAAGGAACGTTGATATTTCATGAGAAGCATTTCTGCTTCATATCAAATAAAGAATAAGGCCACTGGATAATGTTTCTTCCTCGATTATTTTCAGAAATACGGACTTAAAGACTAAATAATGTGTCAAAAGAAATTAAAACGGTATGAACCAAGATAGAAACGAGGGGGGGGGGGGATTCGCCTTTTATATCCACACGAATCAATAATTCATCATTATTAGTAGATAGCAGACGAAACAAAGGGCAAATGTTTGTGGTAAATGGTGCAATCGCGAAAGTGTAGATTGTGGAAACATCGTTGGGCTAAAGTCTGAAGACACTGGAAAGCTTATTTAACGCTACAGCAATCTGAGTGTGTTTTGAGCATTCCTAGAATCAGGTGGAACAGTGCCTGTTTGTTTTACTTCACGCGTTTGTTTTGAAATTTCTGAAAAGACCGGCAACTGGCGTTTTCCATTAGCTGTTTTGACGATTGGAGACCGTGAGATTAGCTTTGAACGCCATTCCTGTGAAACCACGGGGGCAGTGATAATTAGGGTCTATCTGAATCGGTGTTAACATTCGTAAAGGGTTAGATCTTTTCACCAGTCTTGACCCCCCAACGAGACAAGGTCCCTAATTACGGGGCTAAGGGATCACGGCAAGACGGGGATTTACCTGCCCTTAAGTATCCAGGAGGAGAGAACTGAATGAGAAGAACGAAGAGGTGTGTTAGTTGATGTCAGGAATTTGTGTGGCCAACAGGTCAAATCTCGTGTGGGAATAAGGGTCAGTTTGGTGCTCACTTCTTTGCTGTGATGATGAAAAGTTTGTGGCCAAAGAGAATTTGGAAAGCGAAATATATAGAGGTAGATGTACACGTTTTACAATCAATTTAATGCCGTCATAATATGGGTCAAAATAAGTATAGTTTTTCTATTACAGTTACTGCAAAGTATTTGGTAAACATCAATTCTATACCGAATTAACGATATACTAAAAATAGAACAAAGAAAACAAAAGGAAAAAAATGAGTTTTAGCAAAATCTTTATTTTAGGCAGGTTTTTACAGAGTTCTTCAAATTAAAACCAATCATAATCCTGTCATGTTATGCTTAGAATAAAAATTACCCCACCCCCCCCCCCCCCGACTTGACAACAAGAAATAATTGATAGAGTATTTTTATAAAGTGGCGTCTTATGTCAGCGCGACCTCGTGGGACTGTGGCACAAACCATAAGAGTCACCAAGGCAAGTTATTCTCCAGACAGGAAAAGAAAATCCTCGTCGCAAAGGCAAATCTTAGATCTCTTAAAACATAATAAGTATTGTGTTAAATTGTTATTCCTTTGTGTTTCGCTAGGTCAGACATGGCTCTCCTTAAACAGGGAAATACGGACAAAATCATACATCATGAACAATGATCGCAAATCTAAGACTGCTGAGCACAAACAACGGGCAAATTGCTAAATGTCTGGAAGCTTTAAATGTAACTACTGGAAACAATACACCGTTTCACGTTCTTTATAAAATGAAATTCCAGGACATTTTTATAAACTTACAAGGACTCGCTGTGTTTCACTGATAAAAATAATTTCTAGTAGATCGTAGTTTCTTGTCTTTATTCTCGCCAGCATTAAAATTAAAATCTTATCTGAGGAAGACAAGAGAATTATCCAACCAATTGTCTTCGTCGCCTCCGGCAATCCTTGGCTCTATGTCAGCTCTTTGTGTTGTTGTAGTTGTCGTTATTGTTGTTGTTTTTCAATCTGTTTGTGCCACAGAGGGTGTCGCAAAAAAAAAGAAAGGGCTTTCCATCTGCAGCCAGCAGGGAAGCCTGTCTTGGCGTAATACTGTGGGTCGTCAGAGCTTCTTTGACACCAGTGGGCCAGGTTTTCCTTGGCCTTTTATCCAGAGAACAGCTTGTTGTATGCACGATGGCTCCTTCAGCAAATCTGTAAAAATGCATTTCGTTCCTCAACAAAGCCAAGGATGACATGCACGTCTAATTTTTTTTTTTTTTATTTCCTTGCTACTTAATGTGCTCGTGAATGTGGTTGTCAAAGAGTAGATGGATTTACAGTTCATAAAATTCTTGCAACTTTCTGGTGTGATATATAGTAAAGAACAATAGGAATTTTAAAGCCAGCTTAATAATGCTATATCACAGGCGTTTCGTGAAAATCCATTCAGATGTCACGGAGGAGGTTATCAGGGCTTTGTATAAGATGCCATTACCTGCTATTATTATTATTTTTTTAATATTATTGTTTTAAATTTAGTTTGCTGAATTAAACGATGATTAACAACTTGTACCAGTCTGTTCGATCCTCCATCACGGTGTCTTCACGCCTTCTCTCTTGAAACAAGAAAAGTTGGGTATTTTTGTTGTTATTGTTTTTTTCGATACCCTTAAAAGATCCCGAGGGTGACTAAAATTAGAATTGGAAACAAGACCCATCCACGGGAAACATTTTCATAAATTATCAAAAAGATATTGTCTCCCACCCACCCACGGTGCAAAATAAGCGACGAATGGTTCATGAGAAAAGCAGTTAGAAGCAGACAGACAGAATGGCAGACAGACAGGCGAAGAGGTATATAGAGAGAGAGACAGACGACAGACAGACAGACTAACAAAAAAAAATAAACAGATTCAGCAAGAAAGACAAGAGGCAGTAAGGCAAGCAGCCAGAAGACAGAGACAGACAGACAGGCAGACAGACAGACAGACAGACAGACAGACAGACAGACAGACAGGCAGGCAGTCAGACAGACAGACAGACAGACAGACAGACAGATAGATAGATAGATAGATAGATAGATAGATAGATAGATAGATAGATAGATAGATAGATAGATAGATAGATAGATAGATAGATAGATAGATAGATAGATAGATAGATAGATAGATAGATAGATATAGATAGATAGATAGATAGACAACACTGAACTTATGCTCAACCTAAATATTTTTACATAGTTACATTCAAGGTATTTCTATCAATTTCAAACACATTTCTCAGTTTTATTTTCTTCAGGTAAAGATAGTGATACTTTTACATGGCGCGCCCATTTAGGGCACATTTTTTACCACCTGTCCCATAGAGAACTGAATCATTGTGGCTTGCAGAGTTCAGGTTCGAATCGTGCCATTCTTGAACAAAAGTGATTTAAATAAATTAATTAAGCGAACAACATAATACAAAAGGATATTTTATTTTGTCAGTGACACCATTAGATTCAATGAAATATGTGTATTTAAAGACCTACACAAATCCTCGGCACAATTCGTCATTCTTTGAATCCGCTCAAATTTGCAGGACATTCAAACTAGAGATTTCTATAGCTGACAAGAACTATTGAGGCATTCACTCAAGGCTAAACAAAGAGTGACGATTTCTGAATAAAATTCACATGCTGAATTACACAAGCACTGATTATCACAGGGGGACCAATGACCTCAAAATGAAAGATACTGTTAATGATCTCTCGAACTTAGTCCTCGATATTTCTTCCAGAAACTTGTAAGCAAAATGTGTGGGAAAGGGATTAGGAGAAACACATTTTTTCCTCTTTCGCCTTAGCTAAATAATATTTCCTTTTAAAACTATGTTCCATTCTGAAAATGAGCATTAATTGTGTTTTCAGAACAATGAGTGCATAGAGGTGAACGTTGTTGATTTGTTTAGCCCAAGTTAAGTAGGCTTTCAGTATTGTAAAGTCAAAATTACTATGGCAAAAAGAAAAAAAACTTGAATGTACTGTAGCAAAGCCTTGCATAAGAAATAATACAGACCCCTTTCCTCTGCGTTTTATTGTATCGTTTCTGTACTTTTTCTTACATGAGGCTTTGCTACATACAGCTTTTTCTTTTTGCTATATTTTGACTTTACTTCATGCCTTGCTGTCACCCCATAATTAATATTCTATGGTTTTTACAATATATCTCGTCAATTTCAGTACCAAACTACTGGTTGAAGTAGTACACCAGCCTGCTTAGCTTAGCAACACTTTTTGTATATGGCACAATGTATCTCATTGAACGACAATATAAAAAAAATAGTATCCCTTCTTCATTTCTTTCACTGTGTATTCGCCCCCCCCCCCCACCCCCCTCAAGTGGGAAAAGTGGGAAAAGACGTTTTGTAAATGTTAAGACAGAACAGGTTGAGAACTGCTACAGCCTCTCTGTTGATCTCCATCCTTTAATTTAGGCCAGATCTCTTGTTCAGGTCGCCTGGCCATCCATCGCCAGTCAGTCACTACTTACTGGTTGTCTCATGTTTCATTAAACGATTGGGTCAGTCTCAACCAGGCAAACCTGCCGACACCAACGCAAATTCCCCGTTTCTTCGCTCTGGAAAACCTTGCAGATCCGCTGTGCGAACTGTGGTTTCGTCAAACGTGATGTTCAAGTGACATGTGTGATTGTTAGCACAGGCCTTTGACTACTTCTACTTGCATGACGGCAAAGTCTAGCCTGGGAAAATTAAAAACAGTGCACAAAGTAAACCATCTCAATTTCACAAATGTTGGCTTTCTTTAATAAAATAGTTGAATCACTCTCCCAGCGCCCCCCCCCACACACACACACACTCCCCCCCCCCACACCCCCCCCCCAACTCCTTCTTTCACACAAACTTCGATTTGTGACAAAAGCAGATTAGTTACATCATCTAGAAAGGCATTCAAAAATGTGATTACGGGCTAAAGTGGATGGCGCCCATTCTTTATTGTGAATACAAAGTCGGTAAATATTATTTGAGATTTTGTGGTAAAGAATGCAGTCTTTCTGAAATTGTCTACACCTTTCAAGGACAGAATATTATGTACTCACAACAACATACTTTTGTTTATATGTCCCATTTAGGGGACCTATTGAACAGTTCAAGCAGAATGAAAATGACCTTTCAAATAGCAGGGGGTATCCGTCTTTTTATAAATATATTAGTATTTTCCCAGTAAAAACAGTTTAAATGTCTGACTAGGGAACGTTGACCTTTCTTTCTCGAGAGCTTCTGTGACCTACACACTTAAAACTTGTATTCCTTGGTCTTGTCAATATCTAAACACCCACTCACCGTAAAGCATAGACGCCATAAATCTGAATCTGTCTCCAATCCCTCATGCATGAACGAATGATTTGGTGCATTGTATGGAGCCTATATAACGATTATCATGTTCCATTGCAATTCTGGTACTATGCTTCAGATATCAATGATATAAATATCTAGATCATATCAAAGAGAGGAGAGTGGAAAGGGAGACATAGCTGAATATCGGAAGCGCTATATTCATGAAAAGAATAACCTGTTCTCCGTTTGCAACACGATCTATTTTCTTTGATCAAGTACACGATCGACAGCCACCGAACAAAGATCGGGTAAATATCGAATAAAAGGGCGTTTTTTCACTTCATTTGCCGTGTTAATCTCTGGTACTAAAGGCAATTCATAAACTGGTTAGTCAGAGAAAACTACTGAGTGGACGAATGTTTGCTTGCTTCTTGACAGCAATAAACGCTAGATATGTGATATCGACGACCATTTTACGAATGATTGTGACATCATTATAAAAACTGGTGGAGAGAAGAAAACTTATCATCATTTTGATTCAAAAGTGCATTTAATGACGAACTGCTGTTACAGTTTCTTCATTAACATTTCGTTCTTTAAAGTAGCAAATAATTATAGCTGGCGATTCTTAGGCCCCGAGAAATAGGAAGCTTTTCTATTGTGCAACTTGTTGAGTAGATGTTTTGAGACACATGTTTTGAAGTCAGAGATACTACTGTAAAACTTTTTTGAGATGCTGAAGTTCCCAGGCAACAAAAAAATGTTTTGTGCTCACAAAGTTTGCAAGCATCTGACAACAGGGCAATCACATCACACGTGCAGATTGTTAAAAATCGACATGCATAAAAAAGCCCCCCTCACTGAAACAAGAGCTGAGTGCGTTCATTTTCAGCAAAATTCCTCTTGAAGAGCTGTAAAGCCTGGTGAAAATTAGCATCTGATAGAGATTTCTTGTATAGAACGGCGCTGTGTTTAGGATCGGAGTCGCCCTGGAGAAAAAATTTGAAATGTTACATGGGAGAGACCATACTTCTTATGAAGGTTTAAAGTGCAAAAAAGGGAAGGTGAGAGAAAGGCTTTAGCAGTCTATCTCAAAAAGTGAGATGAAGATGATACGTTTATGGGCAATGAATTTATGGTTGCTCTCAGCAGTCCCGAGGCAAGCTGTTTTGAAGAAAAGCTGTTAACCTTCATGAAAGTGTGAAAATTTAAGTCTTCACAAAGGGAAGTCGGAGATAAAATTTCAGACAAAGGGAAATAAAAATTGATCGTAATCGGTAAGCAACAATAAAAACGAAATTGGACTTGAAAGCAAAATTCAGAAAGTACATAAACTGAATTATATGTAGAAGTATTAGAATGCTGAAAAGTATGTGCGTGTATATAACCCAAAGAAGCTGTAATTACTTAAGGAACATTCACCAATGAAAGTAGACATTTTGACTTGAGGATGAGAAATTGAAATGAAATGTCAATGCTTGAAAGATTTTAAAGAGCAAGGGAGAGTCAGAAAGAAAGAAAGAAAGAGGGAAAAGAAAGAAAGAAAGAAAGAGAGAGAGAGAGAGAGAGAGAGAGAGAGAGAGAGGGAGAGAGGGAGAGAGAGAGAGAGAGAGAGAGAGAGAGAGAGAGAGAGAGAGAGAAAGAGAGAGACAGAGAGAGAGAAACATGACAACATAAGTATTCAAAGCCTTTCTATAATTTCAATTAACTTTGTATTTCATTCAGTTTAATTTCACACCTTTAACATCTCGTCTACTCTGTACATGCACAAATAAACTATAAATCAAGATTCGCACCTTCGATCAGACGCATCTTTCCACTGGCCTAAAGTTTTTGTCAGGTCTCAGCCATAGGGTGTCTTTTTTCGTTCATAGCTGAGTTTTTAAAATACTCTCAGCATGATTGTTATACAGTTTAAGGGACAGTGTATTGTATTGATGTAAACATGTAAATGTCAATATCCATATGTACTTTCAATATGTTTTCATAGAAAAGTGGCATGTAGTTAACTGGCTGTTCATAGTGAAACTTTTTTTTGGTTGTTTCCTCACTATTTTTTTATAAGACCTACACGGGGATAAGGGTGAAACGGCCCGAAAGATTTACATATGTATCGGAAATCGTGGGGCCTTGTCATGCCCACCATAGCTTCACCGTATGTCGAGTAGCCTGCTGTGTGATACAGGTCCTGTTTGTTCATTCATGTCTAGCCTGTGGCGAGAGATGTTGATACAGGCCTTAAAATGGTATCACATGAAACTTTGTGTTGTTGATCTATGTTCACCCCGACACAGTGGACGGGCTGTTGACAAGCAATGGATGGGGGCGGTCAGCTGTACGGACGTATCGATACTGGGGCTCTGAAGTCGCAGTCAGACGAGATTTTGTACTGAGCATGTCTTTCGGGTGGTAAGATCTTAAGTGGAACAACAGCTGTTATAGCATTCTACGTGGCGAAAGAACCTATGAAAAAAGAAACTAATTTTAATGATTATAATAAATTTAACTCACTATCTTCTAAATTTTTATCCTGTTACTTAATCGTTGCAACATAATTATATTTTACGCTATTTCATTACATGCATTATCTGTTTGGTATATTCCTTTCCTAACCTCACTCATAATAACAGTACTGTAATGACTACTCGATGATAAGTTCAAGGCGGATTTTTTTATTTTTTTTAGGATTTCCTGTCTAATGTAACTTTATGGTTAAGGATCGCAACTCATGATAGTTTATTCTTATATTGTTGGTAGATTATTGTCTGTATTCCGAAATTCATCTGGGCCAAAAACTGTCTTTCATCAAGGCCATAATATCACATAAAACTCAAGTTCCTAACTTACTTTCTGAATTTAATTGTAAATTAATGAATCAGTCTGAAAGTCGCTATGATCCCGAATGCAGGCAGTACGAAATCCGAAAGCGACGTATTTTAGCTATGTATTATAAATATTGATATTTCATTGAAAGTGCCCATATTCTTGAACAGTAACTTTGCTGCGCCACTGAAATTCTACGAGCTTTAGATAATCAAGTTTTAATTGAAGCAATCTTATGTGACCGAAACATGTTCAAAAGAAACAAAACATGAAAGGTACAACAACTTCACTCTACGATTAAAGCCCCCCACCCCTCTCTCTTCATCTCTCTCTCTCTCTCTCTCTCTCTCTCTCTCTCTCTCTCTCTCTCTCTCTCTCTCTCTCTCTCTCTCTCTCTAGCTCTCTTTCTCTCTCTCTCTCTCTCTCTCTCTAGCTCTCTTTCTCTCTCTCTCTCTCTCTCTCACCCACATACAAACTCTCAGATTACTGGAGTTATCAGTGTTACCATGCAAAACAAAAGGAAAACAAAGGGTTTGAACTGAAAACACATAAAGATTGAACAATGTTCGTCGGCATCACCATACAGACTGCACTCAGATTGAAACGTTCATTGACATGTCCTAAAAAGTCAATCAAATGGCATTGGGAAGCGGTATTGTGTTCTATAAACATTTCAGTGCTCTTAGCATCATGTTACGCTGCAAAACTAACTTCTGGAGATTATAATTATTTCTTCACCCCGAGTTGTCTGAAAAAGAGTGTAGGTCCTTCATTTCATTGCATTGTATAAGAGATATAAAAAAGAGAACGGCGCAAGAAAAGGCCCAGTGGTACTGAACCAACGGAGCACTCTTGTCATTTATGCGGAAGGGTCTGCAGGGCAAAAATAGGACTTATCAGTCACATGAGAAGCCATAATTCATGAAAGAACAGTCTTTCCATTCTGTCCTCTGTGTCCTTTAGTTCTTTTTATTGTCCATGTGTTGAAATTCTCAACAATTTCTGTTCTTTATTCCTCTGGTGTTGTTAAGGTCATCATCATACCTGATGGACGAACTATTATTATTATTATAAGAGATATAGTTTACAGTTTGATGGAATCACATGCCTTACTGACAGTCGCAGGACCTCTGTACTTCAGGGCTTTTACGTTAACTTTGTTGACAAACTATCACATTTTCTGAAAAATACCGAGATACACAACTTTCGATATTCACGGTATCGCCCACCTTTGCTATTCAGTACTTGTCAATGCCATACCACCCGTTCGGACGGAAAGCGCGCCACCATGCTATTTCCGTGATTGACCGGTTTTTAACTTTGCTTGGGAAAAAGTGATCTAATAGTAGAGTGCTGTTGGGCGGACAGCGGATACTGCAAACAGCGACATGACAATGGAGCTGAAATTAAATAATCTCTCGTTTACCTCAAACTCAAGTAAGAAAGAAAAAGTATTTGGAATGATTATCGTGAAATCGAGACGTCCAACACGGGGAGAATGCTGGAACAAAAAGATAGCTTCTGTATCGCTGTTGATTCAAGATCAGACCATAGTATACTAATCGTGCCTATATTATTTCTTTGGTCACTGTGTAAATAAAAAGTAGATAACCAATTAATGAAAAGCTTCAAGACCCGGTCCGTCAGCTTTCTTTTGACCCATTCGTTTCAAAATGTGAAACCCTTCTTAGCTTCAGGACCCACAGATATGTTAATGAGCCCAGTGGCAGATCTATTATGAAACAAAATAATGAAGCTTTAGCTTCAGGGCCCCTAATCACGGAGGGGCCGTGAAGAATTTTTTGTTTATTGAACTTTTTTGGATGTTGCCCTACTGTTGGTGGTTGCGAAGGGACCCCCATAAGAGTTCAGGCTTCAGGGTTCCAAAAAAATGTAGGTCCACCACTGAATGAGCTGAGCCCTTTTGGGTTGATATTATTTTCTGGTCGAGTTTGGAACTACAGAAAAAAATAGTCTTATCAAAAGCCTAAATTCTTTAGGGTTTTTTTTCCCTTGTCGCTGTATTTGGACATTGCATGCCCTAGAATTCATAATACATTTGTGTATGCAACAGACACAAAGCACAGGAACTTGGTTCTGGACACACAATAGGTCTTCTCTATTATAATTCAACTATGTTTAAACATCTGTACCTTGACACTGCCGCACATTTTCCCGAGACAGTGATTCCATAAGCTTGAGATATAGATAGTTAAGATCAGGTCTTGGTCTGCCAGTGTGGGTCTTAAGCTATTGGTAATGATGTTTACACCTGCATAGCATAGTTACTAGTGTACTTGCAGCATAACGCCTGGGGTGATGACATACCTTAAATGGGTATGAACCAGGTTTTACGTACTTTTGTAACAACAGCAATGCTGGCTATCTTCTGTCCTAATACGTTTATGTGGTATATTTATTTCGTCAAAGTTCAAAGGAAAAATAATGGAACACAGTGAGAAGAGTAAAAAGACGAAACAATCAGTGCATCCATATGTTTCTCTGATGTAAACGACTTTTGTTGTAGCTGTTATTACAACCAGTTCATTCAACCAATCAAACATTTCTGTCTCTGTCTGTCTGTCTGTCTGTCTGTCTGTCTGTCTGTCTGTCTCTCTTTCTCTCCTTCTCTCTCTTTCTCTCTCAACCTAATTTTCTCGTAAAACCATTGTTCTAACCAAATTACATCACCACCTCATTGTTTTCTTGATATCCAACATCTTTAGACCACTGAGAATGCAACATTAATCTAAATTAAAATGGAGTGTCCTCCTTGAAAAGGCCAGCACTGAACTATCACAGAATAATGGCTGACAAGAGAAACGACTAAACGTTCACCTTACCCTCAATCTAATATCGTCAGCTGACAACCAGAACTGACTATGTCCATTATTGCTGTCTAACAGTCTTCCATAATGTCTGTAGGTACCTGTTCCGTTGTCTCTCAATAATAACCTCGGCAATCCATTTCCAGGTGTGTTTATCTCCATTGGTTTATGATTGTTGACGGGCCATATTTTTCTCAAAATACCAATTTTGGACATAGTTCTGGTCTCAGCAAACGCTAGGTGTCGCACTGTATCTCATCTTAGTGTTGTTGTAGGATAGCTATAATGGATGTGGTGATATGGCTCAGTGACACTTGATGTGCTGACTCTTTTGTTCCCCAGTCCCACGCCTTAACTCCCTCTCCGCCAAAGGAAAGACGTCCACGGGGATTTTAATAGTCTGTGAGAAAAAATCTGCCTCATTTAAAATAATAGCATAAAATAATTGAACAGGACAAATTCTGATAGTCTGCATATGCTTTAAAAAAAAAATGAAACTCTTCGGAATACGAAACTACAAAGACCTTCAGAAGAAGAGAAGCCCCGTCAGACAAGTGTATAATATTAATATGCATTAATGCATAAACTAAAACATAAAATTCAGCGAACTAACAGAAAAAAAAAAGATCCATTTTAAATCATCTTGTCCATGGGAACATGTCCATGAGTTTCGGTTTACGGAGTATTAGCAAAAGAAAGGCTATACCGCACTCGGTCGCTAGTCTCTTGAACTACATTCAAAATGACGTGTTTCAGTAGTTTTTTTTTTTTTAAAGAGGCAACTCTTGAAAGACCCGGGCCGCAGTAGTGGAAGGTCGAACTAGCGTTTTTGTTCTTGACTTTCTTGCACTTTGTGGAGGCCACACCCTTACACCCACATAACTCTGGGTGTCGTCCTGCGCTCTTTGAGAGGTGAACCCACTTCGGTAGAGACCACTTTCCTTGCTGCTTGACATTTCAATTTATCAGAAGCCGTGTGCACACAGCCAAAAGATCATAACAGTAACGTGAGGATCAATGCACAAACTGAAATATTAAATGAAGCATCCCAGACAGCATTCCATCACACTGATGTCGGCAAGATGTCAAAGTCAGCGGATCGACGTAGCAACGATGTCATTCTTATGTGCAAACTTAACGCCAATCCTTCGCGTCGGATATCCGTAAGGTTGCTGACCTCTTCATTATTCCTCCTACACTGCTCTGTTACCTCCAAACGATTAGGTTTTTTGGTCATGTAGTTGCAGACCAGCGCCCTGAACAATCAGCAGACTCTCACAGAACCTACGTCCAAATACTACGAAGGAAATTGTTAGAAAAGTTAAACTTTGGCCTGATTCTTGATATTCCAGAGATAAAACGCCCAAAGACTGCCAAAAGTTATGCGACACCGTGACATAGCTTAGAACAAACATGAGATTACCTTTAGCCTATCAGATGTCATATTGCCGAGCAAATGTCAAGCAAACTGGCTGCTCTATGATGTGCACTGACGAACATCGACTACGCTGAGCCCGAGACAGCGCTTAACATTATGTTTACCACTAGCTTAGCGCTTGCACTTTTATCCTTTAGAACAGGCAGGGCTATACAGATGATTTACATTCTGAAAAACAACAGAAAAATGTCTCAGTTTGACCACAGATTTTGGAAGATACGTTAAATAAATTGACAGAAGGCAGCAAATCCTCAACACAAGCGAAACGCACAGGAGCAGTAATACATTAAAGAACTTCGGGTTTACTGTAATGATGCAAAGATTATCAAGATCTTTGTCTGCCTACGCGTCATCCCCCGTCACGTTATTTCTTTGTGTTGAGTCCTACTGTAAATTTGAAAAATACGTAGAAGAACCTTGTCCATGGTCACATAAATGCCCTTTATGCTATACAAGTCGCTACTGTCAACTAATATTCTGTCAGCTTTATTATGTGTCTGAGGAATGAGAAAGTGCAACAAAGTCCTGCATCACCACAAAGGAAAATGTTACGTCTCTGAAACTGCACTATTCCACCATACAAGATTTACAAAGTTGGCCAGAACTTTGACGGTAGCATGACGTTTGGAGCACAAAAATTTTAAAACATGACATTTGGAGCACTGCCTAAATCTAGGTCAAATTGCAGTATGACATTTGGAGCACTACCAAAAATTAATAAAATTTCAGTATTACATTGGGCGCACCTATACCACTGCTGGTGTTCGATTACATTTTCACAGACTCATATCAACATCAGGTCGCAAATCTACTGAAAAAAAATTCTATCTTTTACACTCAACAAATTTTTGTTCTGCTCATCATCATCATCATCATCATCATCATAAATTAGGCGAAAAAAGACTGGTCTATAAATGATGACGATGATGTTGTTGTATTGTTATTATTATTATTTTTATTATTATTATTATTACAGGTATTATTATGTTATCATCATTATTATTATTGTTGTTGTTGTTGTCCTTGCCCATGGCCACTGTTTGTGGCGTTTCTGGCGATTCTGATCTCTGTGTTCAATTAACTCCACAAAACTGTCCTTTTTTTTCGTTGGGTCCTACGAAGCTAAAGTTCCCTTGGGCCTTCAACAACTGTGTGAAGTCTCGTGTAGATTATCTATTTTGTTCAACCACTTATTAAAACCCCCCCCCCCCCAAAAAAAAACCCCCCAATAAAATAAACATTTCTAACTCGCGCCTCTTCATGAGACAGTCCCATGCCTGTATAAACATAGAGGGAAAATGTTTATTAAAAAAAGACATTTATTCAAAACGCCCACGGCTCTAAGATTTTAACGCAAAAAATGTGAAATATAAAACCGATCGTTGAATAAATATGGACTATTTAACGTTTCTTTGTTCAGTTACGCTTATAATAATCCATATTTGGATATATCCTGATAATCCAAATAATTTCAAAATAATTTTTTTAAGTTTTAAAACGCTTCAACAAACATTTTGCCAACGTAAGCTGGTCCCTATACATCTGGAATTGATTGACGGAGAGTGTATTAGGCCTATTAAGAAAATTTCTATCCCCGTGGTACCCACCGCAAGTTATTGCAAAATATTCATGGAGTAATCGATAGTCAACAGGTTGATTAAGGATTAATCGATAAAATCACAGCCCAAATGCTGGTGCTCCAAATGTCACATGCCGGCTTTCTTTGAACTAACTTAGTGCTCCAAAGATCACATGGCGACTTTCTTTGATCTGCAGTAGTGCTCCAAATGTCATACAACCACTTTGACAACGTGAAACACCTTTCTACACATTAGTAATGTATGAAAACCGGAAATGTTGGTAAAGAAGCAGTTTTACTGACGTCATAACCAGCATGTAGAATCCGTGTATTCCAAACCTGTTAAATACAATAACATGTGAAATGAGTTATCAAACGAATGCGCTTCTTGCCTATATTGTACACGGACCATCCAGGTATTTTTCTCCAACCTTAAAAAGTATGAAAGTGTTTTTTGGAAAAAAAGTGTTTGTGTTCCATTATAGGATTTTCAAATATCGTATAAGTTATTTTATTGCTCAACGAAACACTAAAAAAGAAAAAAAATCGCATTTCCTTCCACGCCTCAAACATTAACCAACTTGTCCGTGAATTGAATATAATTTTATAAATCATGATTTGCATATAATCTCACCAAATATTTTAATATCCTGCCCTCTCCGACATTTAAGTTTAAAATTCGCGTGTTCTTGCACCCGATAGGACCTCAACTTCTATTTACAAAACACATAAAGGCACCGTAAAGCCTCCGGGGCGATCTCCTCAGGTCGGTATTAAAACAGGGCAAAAAGACATTCGGTTGACTGTTTTGTTGATGGGTTTTAACACCTTGCCTGGAGGTGAAGATTTCCGGATAACACAAGTTAAGATCCCCAAATTTCTTTCAAGGCACTAGTAAGGTGTATTGAAATTCTGTCTCCTCCTAAAACGATACTAGTTCTAGTGGGGCCTTTAAAACAAAGATTAGACATTTCTGAGTTTAGCTCTGGATAACCCCCGTGACAGCAGCCTTGACAACTAATATAGCGTCTTTCTTCAAGGACTCTTTTTCTGACAATTTAATGCAGCTGACCGCAGCGATGCAGGTTTAATCTTCGGAGCTGCGTGCAAGCAAAGCAGAGAAACATTCGCCTATAATTCGATCCGGATGTATTTTATAGCTGAAACAAAAGTTCTTTTGATCTCTTTTGTATTTGTCGCCTGGGAAACAATGCTGTCCAGAAAGAGCCGTCCACCTAGCTGTATTTTAGCCTTCAGAACGCAAGATATTCGAGGTAGAGAGGGGAAAAAAATCACAGGGACTGCCTTACAGTTGAACGAATCACTGATACTTGCACGCCAAGACACCATGACTTTCTGTTTGATCGCAAGGTTCTCGCCAATAAACCTGTGGGAAGGCATCAATTTCTCATAACACCATTCTAATAGCTGGCATTCTCGGCTTGTTAAAAAGAGATTGCATGTCAGGCAACATTTGCAGACCCCTCGGCACTTGCACTGTACCAATCACTGCAGTAAAATGTCACACGTGCAAGGTGTCAAATTTAGGACACCTCGGAGAACACGATATCATTCAAGTGCCAGAGAATGCCCATAGAAGTGCTTCGGTTTCACAGAGCACCCTCCAAGAGACAGGGAATGCATTTACCACCTACACGTCTACCACCTCAGTAAAAAAGTGTCACACCCTCTTGCTCAGACTCTCTAAAGAGTTCTCAGCTTAGAATTTACGTGGACATTGATGTCACATTTTACTTACAAGCCGCGCATCGCATGGTGCCTACTCGAATTACGAAAAAGAACATTTCACAGTTACATTGACGTCAGGATGTTACAGGAGTGGCACCTTCACATCTCAATAATTTCTCTTGTCCAAGTGCTCTTTCTTTCCGCGGTTTGTTCTATAATGCTCTTACTTTGAATTAGTTTTAATCACGGAAGAGTTCAAACTGGCAAATCAAGACTGCAGAGTCAGCTCTTTTCACCGTGCAGTACCTTATTTCAACCTTGCTTCCATTTTATCTCATTTTAAACCTCCTCTTGCACCCTTTTCTATCCATCTTATCCATTTCTCTGATTTTCTTCCATTCCCTTAGTCATCCGTAATTCTCATCCCTAAGCAGGCGCGCCTGTTCCTCTCCCGTCACTCTTTGCGTTTCTAAATACTCTACCAGGGCTGTCTGAAAGGACACAGTGACCCCTCCATAAGTCACCGAGGTCAACAGGACCTGGCTATCAACAGGGAGGAAGTTTAAACAGCAATCGCCAACTTATGCTTGATCAAAGTGCTGGTAAGAAGGAGGCGGTCAGCAAGTTTAATACGGCTATAAAAACGTTGCTCAGCACAACGAGACTGCTGTGCATAAAAGCGAAATAGACGGGCAGTTTAACGTCCCTGCAAAACAGCATTTAAGCTCCAAAGTCAGCCGCTTGTGAGAGGGGGAAGAGGGGATAATTTTCCACCGTCTCTCATGCAAGAAATCATTGTGGCCTTGGAGTGAAACTGCGATATTGTTGGCGTTTTCTGTACTAATGTAATATTTTTGCCGTTTGCCTTTCAGAATTCAGCGAGGATAAGCGTTTGATCGAAAAGCCATTACTCGGTTCTGGCAATATCTAAAATGATTTTGTCCTTCAGTGACGATCAGAGTGACTTTAAATGACCTGAGAACCTTTGACCTGGTCAGGTTAAATTATCGTGTCTGGAGAGAACATAGTGATGGACGGAGGGTTTTCCAGATCATTAGATTCAAAGTGTCTTGTCCCTTCTTTTCTGTAACTACTGGTTCTTTCCTGTTTGGAAAGGGGGCGGGGGGGGGGGGTGGGATGGGGAACAACTGCTTTTTTT
Organism: Onchidella celtica; assembly: GCA_963931925.1. Lineage (NCBI taxonomy): Eukaryota > Metazoa > Mollusca > Gastropoda > Systellommatophora > Onchidiidae > Onchidella > Onchidella celtica. The sequence goes on from OZ007569.1 coordinate 62,132,558, forward strand.
TTTTTTTTTGCGATTACCTGCTGATGCAAAAAAAAAAAATGTAAACAATATGGCAAGCTTGCAAATATTTCACAATTTTCAGCCAATTTTTTGTGCAAATGAATCCAGAAATTTTTCATGTGTCCGTCTCTGGTCTCTTAATCTTATAAAAATTCTCCATTTTGCAGAGGTCAGGAGATGGTCTGTTGTGGGTCTCAGGCGGAAGTGCGATCGTCAGTGATGTAAAGTTTTCCAGAGAATGAGGGATAAGGCCAAGAAAAAGGTGCAGAGGTTATGGCACCATCAATGGAACACGTGGAAAAACACCTTGTAAAGCTCTATAAAGTGATATTTGGCAGGGTATTCTTTAGCTTGGTCGAAGATTTCAAAAAGAAAAAAAATGAAAACTGGCAGCCTCTTTTCAGTGCTGTCGGAAAATAAAGTTGCCTCCAAGAACTCACAAGATATTTTGCGTCACGTCCCCATGGTTAGTTGGATTAGAATAATGCTCTTAACCGCTGAACAGATTCATCTCTCTTCAGATGGCCACGTCTCATGGGGTCCAGGAAAAAGAAGAATATTAACTTGCCTGCACGAACGACCAACACACAGTTCAGTGACAGACCTACAGAGAGCAGGAATCACTATCAGGGTGCTGCTAATGGAGATTGAAGCGACCTACATGCCTTCAGATGAAGATCACTGAGGCTGTATGACGTGTTATAAAGGAAAGCTGTCACAAACCTAAGGGGAGCAGCCCATGACGATGCCAGAAGAATATCTGCAATGATAAGACTGAAGACATTAATGTAGTAGACGGAGACTTTTCCTGACATTGTACGTCTCAGACACCTAAAATGAAATTAATGGAAGGGAGCATGATATAACGATATAGAAAACAATACAACAAACAAAAATTAATTTAAACAGTAATAGGTGCATTTAGTGCAAGATGGTGTTAAGATGAGAAGGTGATTTTGAAGTGAAGAACACAAAATAACCCAAGGGCTAAAAAAAATTGCACCGGTAACAACAAACGAGGGAATAAAATGTTGAACACAGTACTAACAAAGTAAAGTCACTACAACACTGTGTACGCACACGATGAATTCACTGGGCCGAGTCGTAGACACGTTATCTTTGTACCATCTGACCCCTGACTTCCAATGGTCTCCTACCCTTGATTGTGCAGCACATAAAAACTGACCTCTTCCATTCATAACTGCTTTCGAGTACAAACCCTTTACGTTAATGACCACTTGCTCTCGTGCTAGACTCGTCGGAATGACCATCGTTTTGCTTCGTGCTAACCCTGAAGAATTTCAGCCCAAACATTAGCAGCCAGAGCATTTAGTGTATTGGCAGAAAATGGCATAATAATTGGCCAGGGATTCAGGCTGAGATTGCTAAATGTTAATAGTAATTAGGAGAAAATGTCACATTGGATAAAGATGTGTGTGTGTATTTTGGCTGCGAAAACGTGAACTTAAGAGGCATGCCTCAATGGAGATTCGTAAAAGAACGAGATTAAACGTCCGCTTTCAGCGCTTTATTCTAGCAATCATGTCTGCGAGATTTGAGGGGACCCAAGACGAGGTAAATAGTCCGTTGGGATGCAGACAACGCCAGTGTAATATTACACAGGGGTTTTATTGGTGCTCGGCGAGCGAGACTGATACAGGCTGATGATGTGAAAAGAGGCCCGGACTACGCTGGATTTTCACAACCAGTAGCTATCAAAAGGACATAAGTCGCTCGTCACCTTCCACTTGTGTAGGCTATTCTTAAAGAGTTGACGCCATGATTCGCTGTTTTATGTTTCTTGAGTAACGAGGCTTTGGCCTCTCGACACGAGTGCCATTCAATGATGTTTCCTGGCAGATCATATTTTCCAATCTTCAGATTTGGTAAAGTGATCTTTAATGGCTACTCACTGGTTGTTGGGGTGTTTAGGGGACAGCACCATGACCAGTAAGTAAGACGTTGTTCGCCATGTGGAGCTTCCATTCAGCTTCGGCGTTGAAGCGGAAACATATTTAAGCCAGGAGATATTCTCTTTTATTGAAAGTAAACAAGCTGTAGCTTATTCCCATGCTATTAGCAGTTTCACAAGTGACAATAAGAGTCTCAATGACACTACATTATCTCTTCTCGTCCAGCCATCCTTATGGAATTCAAAAAATCAGCTGGGTAGTGGAGAGGGAGGTGATGGTAAGGGGGGCTTGATGGGAATGCCTAATTTTTGTTTTTATGATTTTCGTTGTTATACGTGGAGCTAGCGTAATTCTTAATATTATGTCCTAGAATTTCATGCAGATCATGTTGCTCAATTCATTCTAATACAGAGTGAGGAAGAGTTGGACCCCAGCTCAGTTTACCACAAGTCAAGCCATACAGAGTTAATTCATTTATATAAAATGTTGGACCCTTTTAAGTTTCTTTCCCCCTGAAGAGGGACAAGAGGTCTCACAGTTTAAAAAATCCCCCCCCCGCCCCTCCAGATCTATTTCTTTTGAAATGTTATCGTATAGTTTACTTATTGTTTGCTTCCGGAAAGGGATGGGGATTTTTTGTTGTTGTGGGGGGGGGGGGGTGAGGCTTTGCAATACATAACCTTTTCGCCGTTGCTGTTTTTTTTCACATGTAAACTTTGTTCCAAATTCTGTTTTGACCCTGTCATTTATGTACTAGTAAAATAAAAGAGTATGTGACATCACTGTCAAGGAATCAGGTGTCCACTAAAGCCCTCATAATTTGAAACTAAAGCAGTGAAATCACAGCTGTCTATAAGGTTGTTCAGAATAAAAAATATGCTGTTTTTCTTAATGAACCACTAAGAGTTAAGATTGTGAATCTCAGCTTTTGTATACACAGAAAGCAACAATAGCGTGTATTGTAAAATGCAGAAACACAGTTTGAGTGACCCATCTTGCACAGAGCCTAAAACAGATGCAGTTTACGATAGCCTGAACAAAAAACATTGTTTTACGTTTTTGAGTGCCACAGCTTGTTGAAATGTGGGACTTTTTTCGATCAATTTTTGGCATCCTCAGAATGGATGGCTGCACAAATGAGCCGACGGAAACTTAATGCTCGGTAGTTCCTATGGCAGAATTAAAAGATCTATTATCAGCTGCTGTTCAAAAGCAAGATACAAATTGTGGATGGTTTGTAATCAGCTATCTGAATGCAGGACTCAGACATGGTATCTCAGCTATTGTTAGGCTCCAAAACAGAATATTTCTGCGGTCTGAACCAAAACCATTCAAGGTATTTTGAAGAAAACTGAACTGCAGTGTCTGCCCTCAACCCATATGACTTGTTATGCTTTTTGATATTATTTGATTATTTGATTTTGATATTGCCTTGATATTCTGTTTTGGAGCTTTGGCAGTCTTTGATAAACAATAGCTATGAGAGTCTTTTGCTCTCAATGACAAAGTTCTCGAGATAGCCAGTGATGTAGCATCTGTCGAAATAGTTGAAGGCCAACTCAGGATTACGGGGTCAGTGAAGCTTCAACCTAAAGGAAAAGCGAAAAAGCGAGAAGTAATCTTCAAATTGTATGTTTTTGAGGCCCCCGTCCTTGCAAGGGGATTTGTATCCGGTCCGGTGGCCGTAAACCAGTCAAAGGGCCAGAATGCAATGCCGATTATATGAGAAGACCACATATGGAGCCTGGCTACCATAAAAGTCCTTGGGTCCGCTTTGTAACCAAGGGTTAGAGTTATAAACAGACTCATAAACAATCATCCGAAGATAGTAAACCATCCTGGTGTGGGAAGTCTCTCAGCATGGCTTTTTCCCAATGCCGAAGACTCACGAATAAAAAAACGCAAATGGACAGTGGGTCATAAAAGATTATCACTTCATAGTTTTTGCAAGGGATTTTAAAAGTGTTCATTGTCTTTGTAGTAGATTCTTTATTTATTTACAATACCAAATGTCGCTCATTTGTTATTTCATAGACCGAGGCAAGGATGAGGTCATGAAATGGTGTGATCTTATTCGGCCATTACAGGGGGTCGCATACCGAGTGAAAATGTGTATGTGACCCTTTGCACCCCGATGAACTTAGGAAGAAGATGTGATCAAGTCTCAGAGACAAAATGCCGCCACACATTGTTTTTTTTCGATCTCCACGTTTTACAACATATGAGACAAGGTCAGAATATGGCAGAATGTACATGTATTGTATTCTATCATTCCTACAAAAGACGCGAAGGCATCTCACCTCTGGGAGAAGACATTAAAGTGTTAAAAAGTTGACCTAACACTTACGATGTTCAACCACACTTTTTCTCAAAATGTGCTAATATGGAATAGAGTGAAACTGGAACGACTAAACTCTAAGAGCAGGGAAAAACATATACTTGATTTCACTTTGCAAAATAATTAATATAACACGTGTTTAAAGAAAAACACGAACTTTTTCTATACTTTTTTAAACATTCATTATGAATGTGTAATTTCTTCCAGTCTTCCTCTGTCCACAATACAAAAGATCTTACCATGAATCACCGGGTATCACTGTTGTCCAGCTTTCTATCGTCCATTTCTCTTTCTCTATTTTCAGCTAATTATCATTTTATGTTTATCTCCCTTTCTCCTCCCTCCCCCGCCTTGCCTAGATTAGTGATAAGATCGAAATGTAATGACGTGCGCCCACTCCAAGGCTCTATACTCAATCGCCAGAAACAGAAAGACCGAACTAGAAATACATGTATCAGTTGAAAGAAAATGTTCAAACCCGATGAAGACAAACAAAATTCTTTTTTCTTGATCTAATACTTTAAAGAGGAATCTTTCTGTCTAGGTAAAGAGAAATAACAGTTACTGCTAAGGTCAGAGGAAGATCAAGGCCAAAATAGTACCACTTCTAATTTTATTATTGTAGGAATTATTCTTATTATTTTAAATCGCTGTCATCCTGTTCCAGAAGAGATTGCTTCCGTTCAAACTGTGCGACGATAGCATGTCTAAATTCTCCCAAACCATGTCAAGA